>CABHPP010113403.1:0-35346 GCA_902168425.1 Peromyscus attwateri
CTGGACAAATGAGACAACTGAAGAAAAGGGACAAACCATCTATCCCAGGAAACAGAGTAAAATGGCCTATTGGTATATCATCTAAAAAATTTTAAGTCTTCCTAAATGTTTGTTTCTACTCTTCTCTAAAGAAATTTAACACTATTGATCTTCTAATAGTCCCAGTTCAATTAAAATTTAAAGCTGACTTTGGAGTTGGAGAATGGCTCTCTCCTTCTTTAAACTCAAGCATGTTGTTAAAAGGAAAATGCAAACTCCCTGTATCATGCCAGAAGAAGAGCCATCTTCTGCTATGGGACAGAAAAAATAAAAAAAACCAAATTAATTAAGGGACTATTCTATTACTAATCTCAACTCTTTGATTCTATTCTGATTCTTTAAACTTTTCTTAAAGTATGAGTTTTATATCAAAATTTATAAGATTTATATAGATAGATAGATAGATAGATAGATAGATAGATAGATAGATAGATATACATTTTAAACTGTTAAGATATGAATGGTCATATAGAGTACTAACTAATTCTAGAAAGAAAAAAGGCTCCGATTAGCTGCATATATATGTCTTTGTGTTCGAGTCTCTTATTAGTTTTCTGCAGGAAATCACGGCCAGTCCTAACATCAACTGAAGTCTCCAGGAAGAAGATGGGGCCCCACAACAACAACAATTCCACGTGGACAATAATAATATCACTGAGCTGACAAACATCATCTACAGATCAGCTGCTGACTGAGATGATCCAGTCTCAAAGACTACTTGAATAAGGACTTGAGATAAATCCTGAACTTTGGTATTATACACAGACTGGATAATGAAGGATATAGTTACCTTTCCTAGAATTTGACAATTAACCTAAAATTTTTCTTTTCAGAATAAAGATACCTTCGCCCATACCCAGCAGGAAGCAATTTTAAGAATACGACGCCCACGTTCCCAAAGAGGTGGTGTGGGACGGGTGGTTTTTTGGTCTTTTAATGGGTTTTTGGGTCTGGGATAATTTTCATTGTTTAGAGGGGTTAGTTACAACTGGTTATCAAGGGTTAGGAAAAGGGCTAAGCAAAGGAGGTTAGATTTAAGGTTCTTGTTTAAAAAAAAAAAGAAAGAAAAAGAAAAAGACAATTATTAGTTTTAAATACTTTACATTGGATTGGATTGTTTTATATTGTATACAAATTATATATATTGAAATTGATATTATTAGGAAATGCTATATGTTTATTTCTAATTGTACTTATACCATTCATTTAACAAAATAATGCAGATTATTGATTCTTGAATGTTATTACCAACTATTAGGATATAAAGAAATGAAAGTTAGCAGTTAGACATTACAATAGAACTTGTAGTCATATTAGGTATGTTTCCAAGATTGAGCAGATATATTTTAGATAGACAGGTCATCTTCAAACCCTTCAGAGATCTACAGAAAATGGCATTTAAAATGTTTTAATAACTTAGAAAATTTTTCTTTTTTGTTATGACTATGAGACATGTCGGCTCCTGGCAGTACCAAACTACTTCAGAGAGAATATGGGCATTGAAGAAACTGCATATGGAGTTAACTTTCATTGTGGCAAATGTTAGCCACTGGACAACAAAGTATCCTCGAATCTACTGCTGACAACAGGACAAAATGGACAGATGTGAAACAAAGGACTACTGATTCTTGCCAAAGTAAGTGTGGTTATGGCTTTATCAAAAGGCATCTCCTGAGACCAGGGCAATATGGCACCATCCCTGAAGTGGCCTTTGCAATCCGGAAAAGGTACAGTGCCCTTTCCTTCGAAGGCAGCTGAACAGGCAGTGGGCCGATGGCTTCTGATGTGCAATGGAACAGCAGCTGAAACAGTTATTCTTGAAGAGTAACTAAGCTCATGCCTCTCAATAGCAGACTGGCATTTAATAGAGGGATGTGGAGAAGAACGGGATGCTGAGATGAAGCCACACATACACGGTCAAGAAGAATGGACAGCTGGATTAAAAAACCATCAACAATTTCCAGAATTTAACATCCTGAATCAGGACATGACACTAGTGGAATTCAGGTATTTCTGGTACATGGACTGCTCTCACCCAAGGTGAGGTTGAACTGTTGAACTTGTGTACATCCTACTTCATAAATGAGTCTGTCAGATATGCTAAGCCTATAGGCTGAAGATGATGCCCCAACACTGCGGAGAAACCTCAGGTGACTGTCCAGGCGGCTGGCTGTTTCTGTCAACTCACAATTTTTTTGGAAGCTGCTTGCATGCACTTCCTGTTTTTATTTTTGTTAGGTAATATTATTTCCTTCTTGGGTTTCTGAGGGAGTTGAAGATTAGTTATAGTCAAAGTTTAATTAGTTATATTTAAAGATTAATTAATTATAGTTGAAGATTAGTTAGTTATAGTTGAAGTTTAATTAGTTATAGTTGAAAATTAGTTAAGATAGAAAGTGAATTAGGTACATTTTGGACTTATAAAAATAAGATAAGTAATGGAATTATTTTCTCTGAATTTGTCAAATACAAATGGACTAGACATTGTTTAGGTTTTCATCACTTGTATATATTGTATATAGTTATTGTACTTTTGTATATAGTTTTTCTTATATTAGTTACAACTTTCCTTTTTTTTTTCTTTTTATTAAATTAGAAGAGGGGAGATATAGTGGTATTCTATTTGTACTGAAATGTGATTTTATTTGTACGTTAATAAATAAAGTTGCCTAGGGGTCAGAGCTATTAGCAAGCCATAGCGAAAGCCAGGGCGGTGGTGGTGCACGCCTTTAATCCCAGCACTTGGTAAGCAGAGCTAGGTAGATATCTGTGTGTTCAAGGATACAGCTAGCATTGGAGACACACGCCCTTGATCTCAATACCAACCATAGAAGACTTGGGAGGTCTGTACAGAGAGACTGTGACGAGACAGCCACGTAGTTAGTTTATAACCAATGAGAAGGAAGAAACAGGACTCCTTATAAGACAACCACACAGGAAGAAACTCCTTTTTCGGAGAGCTCTCTTGGCGGGAGAAGCTAGCTGGCGGAAAGCGGGTAAGCTTCTGGCTCTGACCTCTTGGGCTTTCACCTTTACATTGGCTCTGTGTTTCTTATTTAATAAGGCGGTCGGTTACATCTACAGGATACTCAGAGAAATGAAATTTGACAAATGGATGTCTTTCATTTTTGCAGAGTTTGGAAAATTAAAGTATGTGTACCATACCATAGATACATATTCAGGATTTCAATTGTGCTTAACATTCCCTGTGGCAAGACCCTCCACTGGTATCTTCTAACAGGTTAAGCATTACTATAAGTGGGCATCATGAAGGCATATTTTTCTGTATTTTATTCTTGTAAAGGTATAGTAAAAAAGCAGTCTTTTAAATCAATCAGCAAAGGAATTCCAGGTTGTAAAGAGCCCATTGGCTGACACATCTTATTAACAGCTCTTAGATCTGTCACCATTCTCTGTTTTCCAGATTTCTTCTTAATAACAAATATAGGAGAATAACAAAGACTGGTCAATTCTTCAATATGTTGAGCATTTAGCTGCTCCTGTACCAGCTGTTCTAAGGCCTGCAATTTTTTGATGTCAAAGGCCATAGTTCCACCCAGACAGGTTTGTCAGTTACCCATTTTAAAGGTAGGGCTGTTGGTACCTTTGAAAGATCAGCAGCTGTTGTGTGCTGTTTATGTACAATCTGAATGGTCTTCATAACATCTTTGAATATTTCTCTCAGAAGCATTCTTAGTTTTATGGTTTGTTTCTGATATTGGAGGAGTGTTAATATGGGTTTTCCATTGCTGTAACAAGTCACAACCCCATAAATTAATTGCTATGTTAGCCACATATGACTTTAATTTCCCTATCTGTCCTTCTTGCCCTATACATTCAACACACCTTGTACAAGTACTTTGTTTTAACTGAGATAAAGTTCTAATCCCTAGAAGCTAAATATTGACCTCCTGAAGAGGTCAATCTGGATGCTAAAACTTTGGTAAAGTTATTGTTACATCTGCACCTGTGTTAACCAAACCCTCAATTTCGATGCTGTTTATATGTATTTTTAGCTTTGACTTTTGAACATTTATAGAAGTTTTCCAAAATACTTGTTTTATAGTTTCTGAACTTTTTGTTTTATCTACTGAAGCTGTTCTATCCTTGATCACACCCAGAGCAGCATGGTTTTTAACAGATATTAAGTCTTTTAATTGCTCTGTGGTTGAGTTTCTCTAATGCTGACAAGGAATGATTGAACCACATTTGATTCCTGGATGCCTGCAGGAATCCCCCTAAGGCATTTTCCAATGGCAGAGGGTTATCTTGTCTGTCCTTTGTTGATCTGCATTCATTAGTTCAATGCTAGCTTTTGCCACATCTTCTATATACTCCAGAAGACTGGGGCCTTCTGTTTGGATTATCTCTAGAAAAAAAATTGTTTTAGAAACATCTTGCCTACAATTCCTTTTCAGGTGACCTTGTCTACCATAATTAAAACATCTGACATTTTGATTTTTTAAAAAATTTTTAGAAACCACTTTTCCTATCAAAGCAGCATCATAAGAATGAGATCCAATATCAGCTGTATTTCTAATCTATTCATCTATTGGTTCTGATCTTGCCTTTAAGGGACTAATCACCCTTTTACATTCTGAATTGCCTTTTTCAAAAGCCAAAGATTCAATTAATATTTGTCTGACTTCTGGATCTGATATTATTCTATTTAGAGCTGAAGTCACTCTCCATAAAAAATAAATAAATGCTTTTTGTGGGCTTTGTTTAATTTTAGTAAAAGACCCAGACCTCTTTTTTAATTCTTCAGGTCAAGGTATATTCATCAAATTCCCACTGTCTTTGAAATTCAGCATATTGGTCTTCACCCAGAAACTGTTCTTGGAAAATATCAATAGCTCTAGCCCTATTTCTTTGTTCTATGGGCCTAGCTTTCTTCACAACATGTTCTCCACTGTAACTGAGGACCAGCATCCAATTATTGTTGTAGCTAAATCTTTCCAGTCTTGGGGATGATTATGTTTTAAGTTGCTCAAGAATTTAACATTTGCTTCACATAGGGTGAATGTGTACCATATGAAATGACTGCTTCCTTAAGTCTCCTCAAACATAACGTTTCTACAGGATTCCATTTAACTTCTGCATAAGTGTTGGAGACTGACCCAGGCCTGCTTGATTCAGGACTATTGTGCTTTGAATTTCTGCTTGGAGTCTTGAAAAATCAGACATCCTTGGCTAACTGCAAGGCTTGCAAAGACAGGACGGCCTTGGCCTAACTAAGAAGTGTACTTTTAGATATAGCCTTGAATAGTAATCGGCCAGCTGCAGAGCCTTGGACCAAAGAGACCTCACCTCCCCCCGACCACTCTGACTTCTTCTGAAAATTTTCCACTCTCCTTTCTCTGCTCCCTCCCTGCCTGAAGCCCTGTGTAAAAGCCTCGGCATCCAGTTAATAAACGGAGCCTTGACGCGGCTCAGACTGACCCAGTCTCTCATTTTGCGCTTGGCTTCCTTTCCCTCTCTCCCCCTTGGCTCTCAGGTGTTTCCCGGCTCGAGACCCACGAATAACCTGACCTGCTGGACGGGTCACATAAGCTCAGGGGTATCTATCATCTGCTGGTCGTTCTTGTATAGTAACTGGATAAACTAAGGTTGGTTTTCTAATAACCTTGGGCTGCCTCTCTTCAATTTGATCATGCAGTAGTACTATAGGTTCTTGTCTAAATTCCATGGCCTGTGTCTGAGTATTTTTCTAATTTTCATTATGAGGTCCTTCTAAGACTTGTGGCTTGCATCTTATCAGTTAATTTTTCATATTTGGCACAGTTATCAAACCACTTTTTAAAGGACAATATATGAATTACCAAACTGATAGTAATTACAATTGACTTTATGCCAATCACAGTTAAGCTGGTTATCCATTCATTTATTTTTTTCCATTTTTAAGCCATCCATAGTTTCACTATACAGAGTCCTAATTCTCTTCATTGTGATATTTCCCATTCTTAAGGTGGGAAAGGTTTTATTTTTAAAATAACCTAATTCTCTCCTTAAGAATTCCCAGGTGTCTCACCAGATCTACTGACTTTTTAGTTTGTCCACAGCAGTGGTGGCTGCAACATCAGGGGCCTGGGTATGTGGTGGTATACACAGGCAGCAGCAGCAGAAGCCCAAGTCAGAGTGAGCAGATATCAAGGTGGACGGGCTTGTGCAGTGTCAGCATGGGGACTGGACCCAAGGGGACTGCAGCAGGGAAAGTCTGTGTTACAGGAGGCGATGGTGCAGCAGGTGAGGGCATGTGGCCACCTGAATGACAGAGCCAGGAGCTTCAGAAGTTGCCTTGTGATCTCATGTCCCAAATTGGAAGCCAAAATGTTGTGTTTTGTGAAAGTGTTTTATTATGAATTAAAAACTTGAGAGTCAGATATTGGGGTGAAAACCTTATAGCTCAAAGAAGAAGAGGAGGAACAACCATCTGATATTTCCTTTCTTATTGGAGACCCAGACAGCACCTCTTCTCTCCACAAGTCTCAGATTGAAGAGAGCACATGGTTTCCGAGTTCTTCCCTTCTTCTTCCTTTCCACATTCCTGGCTTCTCTATGGCTAATCCTGGTGAGCTAGTCTCTGGCTCCACCCCTGATTCAAAATTAACTTTATCAACACAGTCTAAGAGTATCACACTTCAATCAAATATCCTGCAATAACAGGCCATTGGTGAATGTGCAGCCTCAGTTAAAGTAGAAGGCCTAGGATTGAAGGAGCCAAGCATGTGGCAGGACAGGGTACCTGAAGAGAGCCTAGAAGAGGTGAAGGTTCAGCCCAGGTTCAGTGGAGAACCTGGGGCCACCAGCAAAGGCAGCAGCAGCTGTGGAATGGAGCTCGCCTGAGCCAAGGAGATAAGTTAGGTATGCAGTGCAGGCTACTTTTGAAACCCAGAAGTCTGAGGATTTTTTTATACTCTTGGACTTTGATCTTGTTTTGATTCAGTTCAGTACTGTAATTGATTAGAGCAAATGCCATAAATATACTAAAATAGATAAAAAGATACTTCCATAATGCTGATATCTCTCACAGATTATGTGGCCATCTGGAAGTCACCATCTCAAGGAATTGATCAATATTAGCACATCTAGATGATAGGAAGATGACTAAGAGGTACCTTACTTACAATGGTGGGGGCTGGAGTTTGTATACTCAGAACCCACTTAAGTGCTGGGTGGGCATGGTTGCCTTGCCAGTAATTCCAGTGCTTAGAAGGAGGGTATGGGTATAGGTGAGCTCTGGGCTCAGTTGAGAGACCTTACTTTAACGAACAAGGTGAGGAGTGTTCCAGAAGGCACATGACTTCAACTTTTGGCCTACACATACACACACCTAACCTCCACCTGAATGCACCTACACACATACACTCCCCCACACACCACACACATACACACTTTTTAAAGAAAATACTGCATATGGTTGGATTATGTAGCTCAGTAAAGTGCTTGATTTCCATCCCTAGAATCTATGTTTAACACACACACACACACACACACACACACACACACACACACACACATGCACACACACAACGAGTGTGGTGGTGCTGGGGATACAGAGGTACATAGAACTGTGGCCCTCACTTGGAGGCTGGGGATATGGCTCAATGGGTGACAGAGTGCTTGCTCTGCAATCATGAAGACTTGGGTTTGAGTCCCCAGCATCCATGTAGAAACCCGAGCATGGGGCCATGTGCTTGTAATCTCAGCATAGGGCCTGAGGCAAGCAGATCCTGAGAGCTTGCTGGCTAGCCATCCTAGCCAAAGATTAGTTGAAATAAGAGAAAGCAATGAGGTTATGTGTCACCAAAATGTAAGTAATGGAAAAAAATATGGAGGACTATTCTTAGATAAAAGAAGCTAACGAGACAGAACAACCAAATATATCATCTCAATTCTCATCAGATCTTCTTTGTTTTTATTTCTATTTTATTTCATTTTGCCACAGAAGAGAAGCTGGGTGTGGTGGCACATTTCTGTAATCCCAGAATTTTGGGGGTGGGGGCTGCAAGATCAGGGATTTACAGCCATCTTCATTTAAAAAAAATCCTCTTATATTTTTGGTTGAATCTAGCCTTTAATGGCTGAGCCATGCTCAGTGGAAGGAGCCAATTACTGCTGATGGCAAATTGTATTTTTTCCATGAATGTAGTATTCAGATTGGTCAATATAGAGAGAGACAGACAGACAGACACACAGACAGACAGATACATAGATGGGATAATTAGAATGGATGGGAATTCTTTGCAAGTGGATGAAAATAATTATAATTGCATTAATAATTGTATAATGATGACTATACCAAGTGAGTGAATTTTTATGGTATGTGAATTAAATCTCAGTGAAACTCACAAAAATAGGAACTTAGACATCACCCAAATGTTCATCTGTCAACTTATGGCACATCCACTTAGTGGGATACTATGAAGCCATTAAAACAGTAGAGTAGATCTTTGACAATATTATAACCTGTACTCATATTCAAGACTTTATATAACAAGTTATAACTTAAGATGTATGTATGTATGAGATGTATGTATAGTAATGGTACATTTTTATGAAAAATAGTTTGTGTGTACAGTTTTTAGAGATAATTTCAAAACAAATGTAGGAAAGGATTCAGGAATGAGTAGCAGGCTGAAGCCTGCTTGATGTGGAACTGTACAAGCTGAAATGTTCATCTTGTGAACATTTTTAGGTGGTGTGATTTGGAATAGTTTTCACATTTTTCAATATTTTTAAATTAAATTAATTTTTAGGTATTCTTACAAACAATTGCTTTTAGAATATTTGTCAGACCCATTCTGAGGATTTCTGACCTTACTCAGAACAAACTTCTATTCATTTGCTATATTGCTCACCTTTGATTAATGCTCCAGTTTTTAACAGAGCTTAAGGGATGAGAAGTGAAGGACCCTGGTTACAGTCTCTTGCACACATTGCCCAGGGACAGACTTCTCAGTCAGCTTTCCCAGAAAGGACTGCTTCCTCTCAGGTGGGAAACTGTGTCATCCTTGTTAGACCTACAGACCACTTAAAGATGGAGAAGATAAGATAGAGAAGACCTACCAACAGGTGCAGAGACACAGAAACTGGCATACCCAGATGATGGAATATAAAAACTAAGGGGCCGCATATGCAACAATTTGGACAAATATTAAATGTATTTTGCCAAGTAGTAGAAGCCAGACTCAAATGGCTGCTTACTGTTAAATCTTATGAGTGTGTTTTCAGAGAAGGATGGAGCAATGAGGCAAAACAAACACCAGTGTTGGCACAAGGGATTGTTTTTAATAGTGGGAACTTTCTACATGTTGTTTGTAGTTGAATAGTACATATGTTCATTAAAACTCAGAGAATTATACACCAAAAAGTGAATTTTAATGAATGAATTTTTAAAATAAATGTAATTTTAATTAAAAACAAAAACCCTGCCAGGTGGTGGTGGTACACACCTTTAATCCCAGCACTCAGGAGGCAGAGGCAGGCAGATCTCTGAGTTTGAGGCCAGCCTGGGCTACAGAGTGAGTTCCAGGACAGCCATGGTTACACAGAGAAACCCTATCTAAAAAAAAAAAACAAAAAAAAAAAAAAAAAAAAAACAGCTGTTGAAGGCCACAAAAGAAAATGTGGAAAGAAATTTGAGCATGGGAGCATGGAGTGGATATCAGAGGATATTAAAGAATGACTACTCTTCTTAGGAAAATGATGGTTAGGTAAAAGAAATAAAATATTGTCTAAAGATTATCTTCAAATGACTCAGGGAATGCAGATTGATAAATGCCTACACTTGCAGACACACAGCAGAGATAAATATTAGCAATTGAAGAGTCTAGATATTATCTACTTGTTTGAATTTTTATTGTAAAAAGTTAGAAAAGTTTGTGAGTGTAGAAGATGCAGATAACGAAGATAGCAAAGCCTTCTGCCAAGACCAACTGGCAGAAAGTCAAAGTAAACACGAGGTCAGCACCGGCGAGCCAGCAACCGTGGAGAGATAGAACTTAAGAGAGCCATGTTCTCCAGAGTGGTGGTGAGAGCCATAGGACGAGAAGGAGATGAGCAGGTCTGGAAAGGAGGAAAGCAGACCTGAGAAAGCGGAGTGTGTGTCAGTCCTGTGGCCCCGGGAGCCAAGAGGGAGCGTGGTGGCCTACTGTACTCACCCACAGTGTGTAATTCCAGCTATTCCAACTAGATTCCTGGGTGGTTTGCCTGTGTGTATGTCTGTTTACCATGTGTATCCCAGAAGAGGGTGTTGATCCCCTGGAACTGGAGTTACAGACAGATGTAAGCTTCCATGTGGGTGCTGGGAATTGAGCCTAGGTCCTCTGGAAGAGCAGCCAGAGCTCTTACCAGTGAACTAGCCCCAATCCAATGTAGTCTTTATAAAATCTGGGTTTTGAAGCCTGCTGTAAGGATAATATTTGATTTATTCCTTACACTTGAACATCTGGATAAATTTCAAATGAAGACAAATAATATAAAAATAAAACCATTAATTATTAAGAGAAAATGTGATTAAATTCAGCCACAGAATGAATCTGAGAAAAACATGCCTGGCTATGAATAAAAATATGGAAGCAACATGGGCAACAACCAAAACATCTGATTGTCAAAAATGTAAACATCATTTGCATGGCAGAGAATATAATATGAAAGAAAGTGAAATGAAGAAATAATAACTGGACAAAATATTACTAGCCAATGTTATAGAAAATACTATGGATAGCTAAAGTATAAGAGCTTCCTTTGATAAAAAAAATAAAACTAGTATTTAAAATAGCAGTCCATATAAAATGGAACAAAAATGGCCCTTAACTACATGGAGGGGAACATTAAAACAAGAGAAAGCACAAATTAAAACCATACTGATTTTTTAAAATAATCTCAGTTAGCCAAGGCTAGCCTCACATTTACCATGACCTTTAACTTCTAAGTGCTGAGATTACAGGTATGCACCACAATGCTTGGCTTATGTCATGTTAAGTCTCTAACCCAGGGCTTTTTTTCGAGACATACACTCAACCAACTGAGCAAGAGCCCCATCCCCTGCCCAAATACTGATTTTAAAACACGGAAAACTATACCTCTCTGAGGATATGCCTCAGGACCAAATGAATAAAAAATGTTTTCCTAAGCACAAACTCTAAACTTAAAAATAAGTACATTTCCAGTCTTTGTATAGGAGCAGATTAAATCATACCACAAAGGTATAATCAGAAAAGTCCAAATTTGGAAGAAATTCTAAAAGTGAAACTGGGATTTTTTTTTATGATCAGTACATTATAAGAATTATAGATGGAGGAAAGAATTCTTTAGTAGAAGATATTCTCAAGTACTTACTGAACCAGCTCATGAATCTTTTTTTTTTTTTTTTTTTTTAGTTTTTCAACACAGGGTTTCTCTGTATAACAGTCCTGGCTGTCCTGGAACTCACTCTGCAGCCCAGGCTGGCCTTGAACTCACTGAGATCCACCTGCCTCTGCCTCCCAAGTGCTGGGATTAAAGGCGTGCGCCACCACCGCCCGGCCCACTCATGAATCTTATCTGGATCCTAATTTAAACAAATAAACAAAAAATTATGTAATAGCCATGGAAATATAAATAACCACTTAAAATTTAATGGTTTTAAATTTTATATGCTATAATTTAGCATTATGTATTTAAAAATAAGAACATCTATCTATCTATCTATCTATCTATCTATCTATCTATCATCTATTCATTCATTCATCATCACACAGGGTCTTGTGTAGTCCAAGCCTCTAACTTGCTATATAACAGAACCTGACCAAGAACTCCCCTGAGCCTCCGGCCTCCACATTTGCCCATGAAAAGTTTTGAGGTCTGAATCAGGGAAGGAGAGGAGGGCAAAGTGACAGACAAAACCCTAGTGGCTAGCAGCTGAGAGCCTGTGTGCCCTTTGAGTTTCTGGAACTCACATCAGAGGACTTCAACCACCTGTAACTCTAGGAGCAAGGGATCTGATGCCTCCTGAACACCTGTACACATGGCATTCACACACACATACATGTGCATAAATACATATTTTTACATTTGTATTTTAAAGATTTGTAAAATAATATTTTTAAATTGTTCCAAATAGTTTTAGAGCCAGGATCAGGATGCTAGATAGGGCTTGCCCTCTCTGTTACACAGTCAGGATATTCACTCACATAGCTGAAGTGTGGCATTCTCTATAAACCCTCTCTCTGGTTTATTTTCACCTAAAAAATATTTATTTTCCTAGAAAAATTGTTTTTAATTATAGTTTCAGTTATCACAGGTCAAGTAAAATAATGATTTATCACCTCCAAAGAAAATTAGACAGAAGAACAGGATGCTGATCAGAGATTAAGGCTCTGGAGTCAGATACTTGCAATCAACACCAATTTTGCTATGGTTTGGTTCTTGAATGCACACCAAAGGCCCATGTGTTAAAGGCTTGTCCCCCAGCTAAAGCACAACTTGGAGGTGACAGTGTTTAAGAGGAAGAGCCCAGGGCTGGGACTGTGGCTCAGTGGTAGAGTACTTGTCTAGCACACATAAGGCCCCGAGTTTGATCCCCTGCCTTACTACCACTGAGAGGCAGGGGAGGGAAAAGAGGAGAGATGTTTGTTTGTTTGTTTGTTTGAAGACAGGGTCTCACTATTAGATCTAGTCAACTCAGAACTCAATATATCGACCAGGCTGGCTTTGAACTCAAAGACCCACCTGTCTCTGCCTCAAGAATGCAAGGATTAAAGGCAAATGTCACCACACTATAACAGGGCTCTAGACTTAGTAGACCCCTGACCTTAGCACACTTGACTCCATGGTGGAAGTACCATTCAGGCCATAAAACTCAACATATAGACAGTACCACTTGTCAAAACTAAAACAAAGGCCTAATCCATCAAAGTCCATAATTCTGGGAAAGTTTCTAAATGTACTAATGTTTTTTGACTTCTGTAGTTCTGCTTCTGGCTAACTGTTCTTGTTAACTGAAGTATGTCAACCCAGGACATGGTTTTTATGTTTACAAGCTCACCCTGAGTTTTTCTCCTTGAGTACCCGACAGCAGTGTAGTCTCTGGCTGGCTAATAAAGACTTTTTATTGCTTAATTTTGTTTCAGAGTAGTCTTCTCTGGAGGATCCCCCATAACACATACCCAGCCTCCTTTTCAATTATGATCCAATTCGGTAAATGGACCTCTTCCACCACACACTCTCACCATTATGTGTAAGGTTACTATATTATTTTTAGATTTTAAAAAAATTACATGTATGTGTGTGTCTTAGTCAGTGTTCTGTTGCTGTGAAGAGGCACTGTGACCATGGCAACTCTTTTAGAAGAAAAGCATTTACTTAAGCTTGCTTACAGTTCAAAGGTTTAGTCCATTATTGTCGTTGCGGGAAGCATGGCAGCATGCAGGCAGACATGGTGCGAGAAGGATCTGAGAGTTCTACATTCAGATTGGTAGTCATCAGGAAAAGAAAGAGGAGGACACTGGGCCTGGCTTGAGCATTTGAAACCCCAGTGATACACTTCCTTTAACAAGGTCACACCTCCTCCAACAAGACCACACCTCCTAATCCCTGTCAAATATCGCCACTCCCTAATGACCAAGCATTCAAATATATAAATGAGCCTATGGGGACCATTTCTGTTCAAACCATCACAGTGTGTCTGTGTGTGGTCCATGTGAGAGCAGGTTCCTACAGAGGCCAGAGGCCACTGGATTCTTCTGAAAAATCAGTACCTAGTCTTAACTGCTGAGCTATCTCTCCAGCCCCAATGTCTCTCTTTTCATACCATCTGTTTAATTTTTTAACTCATAAAATAAATACTATAGACCTAGGAGAAGCAGGGTGAATCTGTCATGGACAGGAACTTCAAAAATTGTGAGCTAAAATGATTTTTAATTGCCTCTGGAATTTTGTTATAGTAACAGAAAGATAGCACATTACTATCATGTGGATATGCAATCCTAGACATACTATTCACTTCTCATGTCTCAGTTTATCCTATAAAAATAAAATTGAGAAAACAAGGTACATTTTATAAGTGCATTATAAGAATTCAGTGAGTGAAATACATAATGTGCTTAGATTGCCTAGAATACACTCAACATACATCTTACTGTTAATTGTAGGTATGCACCATTTTACAATTCCCTTTTATAGAATGTTCCCATAGGATATAAACAGCATTTAACTGAATTATGCCGACATCTGTGTTACACAAACAGCCTGAGTTCCCACTGCTGTGTCCATCAGCTGCCTGGAAATGAAACTGGCATGTCTTTTCTGGACTAAAGTGTTTCAACAAAATTTTAGAATATTTTGGAAAGAACACCATACTAGTCAGAGTTCTCTAGAGAAACATAACATACATACATACATACATACATACATACATACATACATACGTGTGTGTGTGTGTGTGTGTGTGTGTGTGTGTGTGTGATTTATTAGATGACTTACAGGTTGTGGTCCAGCTAGTACATCTATCAGTGGAAGGTCTAAGAATGCAATAGTTGTTCAGACCATAAGGCTGGATGTCTCAGCTGGTCCTCAGTAGAATCCCAAAGAAGCAGGCTCAACAGGACCTGTCCTTGGTGCTTGGGCTGACTTTTTGCAGCCTGGGGCCTATGCTGAGACACTTAGCTCGGTCTTGGCATAGGGAGGAGGGGACTGGGCCTGCCTTGGCTAAGTCTGCCAGGCTGGGCTGACTCCCCAGGGAAGGCCTTGCCTTGGAGGAGGAGGACGGAGGATGGGGGAATCAGTGGCTGATATGTGAAATTAAGTTAATTATAAAATAAAATACTATGTAAAAAAGAAGTAGGCTCAAATGCCAGTGAATGGATGGACTTGCCAGTGAGAATACGACAACAAAGAGAGCAAGCTTCCCCCTTCGTGTCCTTTACACAGGCTGCAGCAGGTGTGGCCCAGATCAAAGGTGGATCTTGGGATCTTGCCACCTCAAGGATCTGAATTAGAACTGCGTCTTCCCACTTCACATGATTTAATTAAGAAAAATATCCCTCACAAGTATGTCCGGCCATTTAGGTTCTAGTTAATTCCAGATGTAGTCAAGTTGATAGCCAAGAATAGCCACCACAAACACTGATATGATGCTTTTCTTTAATGCAAAGTCCTTAGTGAGCTAAACAAATTGTCATAAGCTTATTAAATTAAATTACTACCATAAAGAAATGAAAGTGGGGCCAGGGAGATAGTGTAGTGGGCAAGCACTTGGACCGGAGTTCCATCCCTGGCACTTATGTAAAAAGCGTGCTGGGTTGTCTAGATGGTTCCGCAGGTAAAGGTACTCAATGCCAAGCCTCCTGATTTAGTTCCAGCCCCAAGAACTAATGGTGGTGGTGTTGGGTATCCACCAGAGAAGACTACAGATTATTGGTTGAAAAGTTGACATAAACCATGAGAGAGGAAGGAATGGAAAGCCCCACCCACTCACTAGCCCCTGCCCCGCAGGATCCCCCAACCTTAACCCTAAACCTTCCCCAGGATGCAATAAGCTGCTTCTAGCAGGTGGGGAGGGAATGGAGAGTCCAAGGCTTGAGGAACTATTTCTCCTTTCCTGTGAGTCAAGTAACAAAACAAGCAAGCATTCCTACTCCTGGAGCTGGAGCAGGGAGGTCAATTTCCTCTGGCAGGACTGAGAGAAGAGATTTTGCATTTCTCTGGGTGACCTGGCAGAGCCAAAAGGATTCTGATCCCCAACAAGAGGGCACAGGTCTTAAGCTAGGGGGAATCTCACATCAGAGAAAGTCATTTGTTAACACAGGGAAACTGGTCAGGGTAGCTGGGAGTTTTATGTTTTAGATGGCCTGAATCACCATTGGGCCACCCTATTCCCAAAGAGGGCCAACTGATTTCACAGAAGATCCAGAGCTTTTCCTGAGAGGTGGAGATATCAAACTGCCCTCATCTGCAAAACTCCGCTCTGAGCTGCAGCAACCTGCACCATCATCTTTACCAGTACAGCCACTACCACATACCTCAGGGGTGCAGCATGGCCAATGACTATGCAGGAAGGCTTGTACCACACCGGGGCAGCCGTAGGTGCAGTCCTAGGACAGACCCCTTCTATTTAGATATTTCTCCAAGCAAAAGAACTGGCAGAAACTCAGAGAGACACATAGTAAAGACAACCAGGGGTGGCCACCATATGTCCATACACCTGAACAGACCAGGGGAGTTTAATGGCATCTCACATGAATCCTGGACATGGGATCAGTGCCATGTTGTTCTGTCCTCAACTAGAATTGCCTCTGGAGGTGACAGACCAGATGACTTTCAATCTTGTTTCCTTTTGGGTGGCAGTGTCAGACTCCTCTGAAGCATTAGGCAGCAATTGATCAGAGGGAGCCCTTAGGCCTGGAATGTCTTCAGGTTGTGTACCCCCTATGAGCCTCTTGACCATTTCACAACCTTCCCTGCAAGACCCCTGGTATTGCAAGGTTTGGTCTCAGGGGATCTTAGTGGGACCTCCAGAAATGTTGGGATCCTCCAGGGAAGACTACCACGAAACAAGTTTAAGTAATAGAAAGTCTTTATTAGCCAGCCAGAAACTTCACTGGGTATTCAGGATCCTAGTTTACTACTGAGCCTTTCTCAGGGTGAGCTTTTAAGCACAATACCACATCCTGGGCTGACACACCTCAGTTAGCAAGAACAGTTAGCCAGAACTATGGACTTTGATGGACTAGGTCTTTGTTTTTTTGTTTTGGCAGGTGGTGCTGTGTAAGTGCTGAGGTTTATGGCTTGACTGAGGTTTAGGGCCTGAATGGTGCTTCCATCATGGAGTCAGTTGTGCTAAGGTTTGGGAGCCTGTTAGAGTGGAAGGAGAAAACTGACTCCCAAAAGTTGTCCTCTGACCTCCATATGCATGCCATGACACTTGCACATGTGTGCACACTCACAGACACAAAAATAAACAGAATTTAATTAACTTTTATATAATAAAAATGTTTTTAATGCTATGGTGGCAGACTTGTAATCCTAGCACTGGGGAGGCAGAGTTAGGAGATCCTGGAGCACACTGGCCAGCCAGACTAGCCCAATCAATGAGTTCCATGTCTCAGTGAGAGATCTTGTCTCCAAATGCAAGATAGACAGGTCTTCAGAAATAACACCTGAGGCTGATGTTGGACCTTTACACAGACTTCTTCACACATGCACCCACACAACATATGGACATGTACACACACACACACACACACACACACACACACACACACACACACAAAGATGAAACTTCAAAATTACACAAAGGAGGCCCAGTACTGTCATCATATTTTCTTTCTTTCTTTTTATTTTTTTGAGACAAGGTTTCTCTGTGGAGCCCGGGTTGTCCTGGAACTCACTGTGTAGACCAGGCTGGTCTTGAACTCACAAAGATTTGCCTGCCTCTGCCTCCCAGTGCTGGGACTAAAGATGTGTACCACTACACCCGGCTACTGTCATCAAGTTGATGGTAACACAAAGACCTCAAAGGCATGTGGTTGTGTTTAGCCTAATAAAAATTAAGAAGTATTTATCCAAATATTTTAACCCCCTAAATTTTTGTATCACTAAAAAAAATCTCAGTTTAGAGATTTTTCCTATTAGAAAAAATAATCTCCATAAAAGTGAAATATTTGCTTCTACTGACAAAAAGTGAACAATCTGAAAAGAGTGGAACAGAAGTATAAGTTCAGGGGTATGTTGTAGGGAGCTGCGTGCAGCCACGCCTTAAAGGTGGCGCTGGTTACCGCCTTCCGCCATCCCGACGGCAAGCGCTCCCCGTGGTAAACAACTCCATATAAGGCTATAACGGAATTTGTGGCTTGCTTGTGCATGCTTGAGCCTATTGGGCAATGCCCACGTGGCGACCTGGGGTTGGCTGCCCAGAGCCTATTTAAGGCCGGGAGAGGCTTTCCCCGGGGGATCTTTTAGAAGTCAGAAGATTGTTCAAAGGCCTGAATAAACTGCAAGAAGAAGAGCTCCATGTTGTGTCTTCCTTGCTGGTCGAGGTGGGTGCGACAATTGGTGGCCCGTATGGGGAAACCCCTCACCAGTGAGCCCAGAACTTCTTGCAATCAGGGGGTATACCGGAAGCCCCCAGGAAAAGTGAGGAACCGCGTCCAAAGCGGGGTAAGTCCTCAGGTAAAGTGGGGAACTGCGTCCAAAGCGGGGAATAGTCCTCAGGTGAAGAGGGGGTCCACGTTCAAAGCGGGGATTGCTCTTCTCTGTAAATAAAGAGAGAGCGGGATTCAAGAGGCCACGACTAAAGCGGAAGGTTAAAAGTATAAAGGCCACGACTAAAGCGGAAGGTTAAAAGTATAAGGTGAAACTACTAATTTCTAGTTTGAGAACAATTATGGGGCTTCTTCGTCGCACCCAATTTTTTTGGCTCTTAATGAGCTGCTATTATCAGATAAAACAGAAAGTAAGAAGAGAGAAAAGGAAAGCGGACTGGAAGGATGTCCGATGCTGCAGCGCAATTCTCTTCTGTCAAAATTTTCTATCTTCTATCCCTTTCTCAATTTCTATTTGTGAAAAATAAGTATAAGGTATAAAGTAGTAATATAGTGTAGGAAAAACTTAGAAGTGTAAGATTGTGTAGAAAAAATAAGTAAGGCAACTAGACAGAAAAACACTCCAATTTTCTAACTTTGGGGGCTATGAACGCAAACTGGGAAACAATCTATCTTTGGGCTTTAAGGGTAGTAAAAAAGCTCTTCTGAGCTTATGGGGAAGAAAAAGTTTCCTATGGAAGCTTTTGTCCTGGGAACAGCTGAAATGCTAAGTCCAAGCGGCAGGAGAAAGTAATTTCTCCCTGAGGCAAAAATGGGGATGTAAAGTTCAGACAAATTAGAATCACCTGAAGATATTAGTATGGGAATCACCTGTGAGCCCTAAGGGTGATTGCCTCTGGCATAAGTTCTGTCCTTGAGCACCCAGATAGACAAACAAGCAACCCACTGGGGGACTGGGTCAGGTGAAGGCCTGATGAAGCAAAACACCTGTCCTAATGGGAGTTTAGATATGGCAAAAACCTCCCTTGGTTAGATTTTCAGTCTGTACGCAAGCCACTCAGACCCTGAAAACAGAAACGGACAAAAAACCCCTACCTTCAGTAGCAGGGAAAGCCGACACTGTAGTGTCGGAAACTGTTTCTGGGGTAGAGGGGATAAACTGAGACCAAACTGGGAACTGTCTGGGAGAAAGATTATGAAGAAACAGAAGGGACAGATTCCTCCTCAGAAAATATGACCTGAAAAAGCTGCTAGAGTTTGAGGCAGATTCAGGGGGAGAAAAAAAGCCCCTACCTCCAAAGGCAGCTAGCAGAGGTACAGAGCTACAGACAGATATCTGTAGCTCTGCATCTGGGGCGGGAAGGAACAAGCAAAATGAGAATGAAATCAGTGGGAGAAAATCTCCCTGGAGGAGCTATGGAAAAGCTGTTGTCAATAATCTGGTATTTCACTGACTGGCTAAGGCAAGCACAAGCCCCGAGGAAAGTTGCTATCAGAAATGCCAGCCTCAAATGTGGCTAACGAGGCAGGTGCAGTTCTGATTTGGGGGCCAGTGTCAAATGAAGGAGAGACACCTGTTGAAGCCAGTTGAGGAGAGAATAGAAACCTCCCAATGTCCCATAATTGAAAATGTAAAATGCTTGTTCAAATCTCCCATTGCAAAAGCAAAATCTTTGTTCAAACCTCCTGGGCAAGAATTTGTAAGCAAGCCTAGTAACAGAGAACCAGTTGACTCTCAGATCCAAAAAGAACTATGGGAAATGACTGATAAGGGAAATGATATAAGGGACTGATATTATTATGAACTGATAAAGTGAGAAAATAAGAGTTCGGAGCTGTGCCGCTTTTGGCTTTACTAGTGCCTTTAGGAAAATACTTTATATCACCTAATAGCTGTGCATATTGCTGAAGAGTTTTACAGGAGCTAAATATGGTAATTTCATGCTCACAGTGAAGTGAAGTTTTGGTAGAACAAACCAAAAGTACTGCTGTAATGGAAATGTTTGTCTGAATTGGGGCACTTATAGGGGAGCTATTATGAATTTGGGTGAATGAACAACCTCTAGTTGAAAACTGTCTACCGCTGACAGTGCATCTCTGCCGTCCGGAACGGCTAAGAGAACTCGGCAACTTTGGAGTGTGGCTTTGTCCCGAGAATGTTGCAATCCCTAGCAACAACTATCACAATTCTATAACACTCACTAAATCCCAGTGCTTTATAGCAAAGCTGACTATAAACTCTAAAGCTTTAGAAATGATGTACATACTTCCTGTCTAGTTAAAAGAATCTTTCTAATAGAGATAGTGATAATAATTAAGAGTATGAAGTAGAAAAAGATAAAATATGTGAGTTTGTAGAAATTATTCTCTTGTTAGATCTGTGTTAAGAAATCTTTGGGTGTTTGCTAAGAAATAAGATAAGTATAAGAATATAAGCTTGCAAGAAGAATCTAAGGTAGTCCTAAGACATATAGTAATAAGCTTTAAGAAGTAAAGATACTAGTTGTAAATGTAAGTTTAAATAAGAAATAAGATAAGTATATAAAAAGTAATAAAAAATATATTTGCTAAAGTAGTTCTAGAGTTCCCTTAAGGAGTATGAATAAGTAGATGTTAATGTTATATGTGAAAGAACCCGAGACACAGAGGGTAGTGTCCTTAGTAGACTGCAAAGTAGGCAGTCTGAGCGGTTTTCAGAAGTTCCAGAAGCCGCTAAGAATGGCCGATGCCAGAACCAGCGCAACAAGGCATCCGCAGTTGAGATCTATGGAAAATCAATGCAACATAGAAAAACCTGAGCTAACATCAAAAACGGTACGGTTTGGAATACTACTGTACCTAAGGTCTCTGTCTGTGAGAACAAAGTTGCGGAGACGCTTGTTTAAACTAAAATTGTTAACTGCAAAAAGTTTCGGTTGTAAAACATCTCTTCATATTTGAAGGTGAAAGCCCGATACCAGAATTTACCTTTTTGAACTTTTTGAACTTAAAATGAGATAAAACTACAAAAATATTCTGGTTATATGCTAATGGTAGCCCTAACTTGCCCTGGCAGCAGCTGGAGCGACTACTGCAGCCATAGCCATGACTCATACTGTCCAAACAGCACAGACCCTAAACAATCTTTCTGCTAATGTGGCACAAGCCCTGGATATACAAAAAGGGAATTAATGCTCAGTCAAAGGGTGGATTGATGGTGATTATTGATACCTTACAAAAACAAAAGGGGGGAATAGGCCACGGCCGTACCCCTAAAGAAAGAATATCCATTGCCTTATTTACCATAAATTTTTTGAATTTGGACATTTATAACTAGTATCCAGTATGAAAATTTTACTCGTGCTGCAAACTTGTCTAAACAGTTGTCTAGTTATCTTCTAGGAAATTGGACAGGAGAATTCGATGGCCTGGTGGATCAACTGAGAGAGGCCATAGTTGCGGTCAATTCAACTCGAGTGGATCCTGGACCTGCAGAAGGGCTGTCGTCCGGGATCTCTACGGCTATGAATCATCTGAAAGAGTGGGCGGGTCTAGGTGCCTTGACAGGCCTACTGGTGCTTGTCTCCCTGGTTTGCCTGTGGTGCATCTGTCATATTAGGCTCTCTCAGCAGTGCAATGCAGCCATGATCATTCAAGCCTTTACGGTCATAGAGGCCAGACAGTTTCCCCAGACCTTAATTCATATGCAGGATGCGAGGCTAGCGCACTGCACTCAGGACCACAGCAGCATCATTGGTCTTGAGGAGAGTACGTCTGATTGCATGTGGGTTAATGCCCCAAGTTCCCACCTCTGTGAAAAAGGGTATCGGACAGGTCAAGCATTCTCTGGGTGGATGACACCTGGGTGGATGCCAGTACATAGTCCTCTGTTTTTCTTAACAGAGATCAGACCTCTGCTCTTGCCTGCTAATTTAAATAAAACAAAAAGGGGGAATATGTAGGGAGCTGCGTGCAGCCATGCCTTAAAGGTGGCGCTGGTTACCGCCTTCCGCCATCCCGACGGCAAGCGCTCCCCGTGGTAAACAACTCCATATAAGGCTATAACGGAATTTGTGGCTTGCTTGTGCATGCTTGAGCATATTGGGCAATGCCCACGTGGCGACCTGGGGTTGGCTGCCCAGAGCCTATTTAAGGCCGGGAGAGGCTTTCCCCCGGGGATCTTTTAGAAGTCAGAAGATTGTTCAAAGGCCTGAATAAACTGCAAGAAGAAGAGCTCCGTGTTGTGTCTTCCTTGCTGGTCGAGGTGGGCGCGACAGTATGTAAAATTAAAACAAGGTTTGGGACCATGGTTTTGTTTGGGGCTCTTTTATTTGTTTTGGTTTTGAGGCAGGGTTTCTCTGTGTAACAGCCCTGGCTGTCCTGGAACTCTATTTATAGACCAGGCTGGCCACTAACTTACAGGTTTTAAACAAGACTATGGCTTTAGATTTCAATTTATTCAACTGTAAAATGGAGAAGTAAATATATAGCCGGTTGTTCTAGCTTGCTCTCTGTTGCTGTGATAAAACAGTGACCAAAACCAGCTTGGGGGAGGGGTGGAGGCAGGCTTGGTTCAGCTTACACCTCACAGGCCATCAATAAAAGAAGTCAAGTCAGAAGCTGAAGGCAGAAACCTTGGAGAGCAAGAAGATAGTACGCATAGCTGGTATAACAACAGTTATATCATACTGAGGGTCAACACACAGGGTTCACACTCTTTTAAGTTCTTAACTACAGTTCTAAGCCCCAAGACTGCTCACCTATGTGATGTATCTTACTTAGCCAAAGGTCAGGTCTAGTCTCTCATGGCTAGCTTCCAGTTCAAGAGTCAGGATCCCAGGCGAGACTCTGCAGCCACAGGGCAGGTCAAGATGGCATCTCTCCAGTAGTCCTGAAGATGTGAAGAACACTGCATTGCTCTTGGTCTCTGCTTATATACTGTCCAGTGGGCACTATGGAGTTCTAGACCTGTATCTGGTTGTCTTGAGTGAGTGATGTCACTAGGTTCTGGTTATCAGGTATACCCTTGAGTACAGTGGGGTGCTGTGGGATGGTCTGTATGTCAAATGCTCTGATTGGTCAATAAATAAAACACTGATTGGCCAGTGGCCAGGCAGGAAGTATAGGTGGGACTAACAGAGAGGAGAATTGAGGGAACAGGAAGCTGAGTGAGAGAGACACTGCCAGCCGCCGCCATGACAAGCAGCATGTGAAGATGCCGGTAAGCCACGAGCCACGTGGCAAGGTATAGATTTATAGAAATGGATTAATTTAAGATATAAGAACAGTTAGCAAGAAGCCTGCCACGGCCATACAGTTTGTAAGCAATATAAGTCTCTGTGTTTACTTGGTTGAGTCTGAGCGGCTGTGGGACTGGCGGGTGACAGAGATTTGTCCTGATTGTGGGCCAGGCAGGAAAACTCTAGCTACAGTGGGTCATGGCCCTCAGCTAGATATTTCTACTTTTATTAATGAAAAGAGCAACTAAGAGTACAATGAGCTTCATAATTAGCTTCCAATGTTGTTTTCAGTTTTGTGTAGGTGAATATAGTAAAGCAGGTGGTGGATATAGAGCATCAAGGAATCTTGTAAGTCTCTGGAGGTGTCTGTCCATCATGGGTCTAAGACTAGTGAATCAGACCATCCCTTCAGACAGAAATGGCATTTTCTTGGCAGAGTAGAACAAAGAATTGGGAATACATTTTCCTGGCTTTCAGTGTCACTATGGAGATGAAGCATCTCCTGAAGAAGGTTCTCCAATCACAGTTTGTACAGATGTGTCTGTCAGAATCATATATAGCTAGTGTGTTCTTTCTGATGCAATAGTAGTCTCTGGGGCTCTTTGTCATAGTTCTTCCTGAAATGAAGTTTGTTAAACAAGCCCAAAATGATCATAAGGAGTTTGCATGTGAAAAGGGCCAATGTGATGTATACAAAAAGTCAAAAGTTTTCTTTATCCAGTATAATAAGTTCCATGTAGGGAAGCAAGTATAGTCAAATATAAACATTCTATCAATCACATCAAATTCAAAGCATTTCTTTTTTTTTTTAAATGGCTTCCTACTATAAGTAGGAAAGCAATTTCATTTTTTTTAAGATTTATTTATTTATTAGGTATACAGCATGAATGACCACAGGCCAGAAGAGGGCACCAGATCTCGTTACAGATGGTTGTGAGCCACCATGTGGTTGCTGGGAATTGAACTCAGGACCTCTGGAAGAGCAGTCAGTGCTCTTAACCTCTGAGCCATCTCTCCAGCCCCTCAAAGCATTTCTTAAGGTTGCCAACTTTATGGGTTTAGGCAGTAGTGTTAGCTGTGAGTACTCTGTCTATCTGTCCTCCCAGGGTCTCAATATCCATAGGAATCCCATAATCCATTAACTGTAATTGTGGCATGTTAAAGGACAGAGCAGCAGAAATGTCATTAATGGCATTCCTAGCTTTTTCTAGTGAGTTTATTTATTATATAGGGTACCTGAATCAAAAGCATGTCTCTGTGCAAAGGTTAGGGTAGATATCCTGCACATGTTTACCAGAGAAATGAGATACAACTCTAGTAGCATTGTATATAGCCACACAACCAGGTTCTGCAGAATAAAAAGTGGAGTCCAAGGTGTCCATGGTTATGTTACAGATATCAACCGTGAGGCTGAAGACTTACATGGAGCATGAAGTAAAGATTCAACTGCCAAGGCCTGTGAGTTGGTTTGCAAAGACTGAAAGGGTCAGTTCTGATATTTGGAGCTCATTAGACAGAAGGTGGGTGATCACAAAGGTGTTGACCTCCAAGTCAGATGACATGCTCCTCTGGGTAGTAGACATTCTCTGTACTAATCCAAATAGTCCATAGGAAATAGTCAGTGGGTATTACAAATCCACCCCCAAGTTTCCTAGGCAATGGAAGTATGTGATAAGCTGGTACCACATTTTCCATATAAACTGAGAGTAAATGTATTTTGCAGAATCCATGCTCACACCAAGAGGTTTGCCTTGTATTCAATTAGAGTCTTGTAGACTGACATTTCTGTTCCAAATCCTGTAGAAAAGAGCTTAGACAGGTCTGCCTCCACTCTTTGAAAAGGGAGTCTTTTGGGTACATTCTTCTCTTTGTTCCTCTGAATAAGTTGTAGCAGATAATTTTGAATGGTCTGGTTGGCTACAGTTAGTCTCTTCAAATTTTTGGCTGCATATTTGTTATTATCTGACAATGGTTGCTTTAATACACTTAGTTCCAGGTAAAGGCATGTAATCAGTTTGTGGGTGGTAGCTAGTCTGTCAGACAAGACATTAATAACCAATGTCTGTTGTTCAGTAAGATTTCTGATGTCTCCTTTATCTGCATTGATGTCTGAAAGAACAGAAGATTCTATGGCACCTCCGTGTAAGGAGCCAAGCAACAAAGCTCCAGCAAGCATCAATTGTAAAGGTTTTCTTGCAGCAAACCTATTTCCTGAGGAGTAGGAGAAGACTGGTATTCTCCTAAATTCAGGCTCAGGGAAGAGTTCTTCAGATGGGAACCATGATTTGAGGTTGGAGGTAAGTGAGATCTTCTGGATCCTAGGTGTAATTATGTCTTGCAAGCAGGCTAAAGTCAAGCATCATCATGGGCACTCTGTAAACATTGGTGGGCAAGTAGGGGGATTGACAAATGCTGCCTTCTAGTGGGCTGTGAAGAACTCGTTCTCATGCCATCCTCCTCTCTCAATAATGCATGTGTTAGGCTGCCTTCTTTGATTACACAAGATTTCCACATTATGAGGAAGGCATATACCTCACCAAATTAGGTTCCTTTATGCAGAGTTCCTGTATGTGCTACACTGAGTATGGTCTTTTGGGCCACAAAGTCTCCAATGCCCCATTCTTTGAGCTGTGGTAGTGGAAGAATCATGTAGAAATAATAGGGAAGCCCTGGGTGTGTATGTTTCTAGGATTCTGGTTTGGAAAGATCCATACCTGCAGTTTTCCACCAATGTAAGCTTTTGTGGTCTGCCTCTTTTATGTGTTACCTTGGCACAAAGGTGTCATAGGATCTAGGCCATCTTCTGGTTGCAAATTGCACCATATCCACTCTTTGGTTGTTGTAATCAACTTGGTAGCTGATATAAATCCAAGCTGGAATTTCAGCAGACTGAGAAACAATGTTCTGAAATTTTGGGAGAAACGTGTGTGTGGCATTTCTGGCATGTATATTGAGAAGTGTTGAGAAGTCTACTGTTTTATTATCATTTAGTATATGAATGGTATTGCAGCTCTAAAAATTCTTCCTCATTTGGCAAGCAAAATTTTTGGGTTTTAGAGTATCATTGATAATCAGGGGGTCCACTGTTCCTTTGATTTAATAATTTTCCATAGAGATGTGTTGGTAAATGTAGCTGTCAAGTTGTAAATCTTCTGAGACTGGTGCGTTTAAAAGACAGGTAGGTCAGTTAGGTTACTCCATTTTCTCTCCCACCAGTTAGACTTACATTTTGTTAGTGGCATATTAGATAATATAGTAGTGTTCCAGTTATAATTGGAGTAATTGATGAACTATGAGGCAATTTCGATGGTTTTATCCTCATATGTCCAGATGAATTGGATGATTGCATTGAGAAGTTGTCCCACATGCACAATGTGACATTAGTCAGTGCATTAGTCTAATTAGCATCAGTTGGTACCCATTCCAGAGATTCTATTATGGGAATTGAGGCCTTTTGTATCAGTAATTGTAGATGTACACAGGCTGTATCTGTACAAAATATGGTTGGCTGTGCTAAGGTATAATCTGAGGTTTGTAGAATACCATGCAGACACAGAGTATTTGGATGTCTGCGTGGGTTCTCCTCAGGTGGTGGGGCTTCAAGTCATAAGATTTGAAGGGTTGCGGTAATGGGTCAGTAGTCAAGATCAATGGAAATCTGTAATGTTGTGTCCCCAGTGCTGCAATTTCCAGCCAGTCATTAATAGGTGAAAACGAATCATTTTCTGATTTTCATATTCTATACGTCAATAGTTAGGGTAGGTTGGGAAATCAACCACACATGATATAGTCACATTTGTCCTATTCATATATGGGGATTATAAAAAAAATGAATCTCCAAATTTGGGGGTTAATTTGGGGATTCATTTTTTGGTGGTATTGTGTTCCAAGAGAGGAAATGCTTCCATGGTGTTCTACCCGTGTCTGAGTCAAAGGTACAGTTCTCCCAAATCATGGGTTTACATGGGTTCACTGTGTTCAAGTAATCTGATTCCTTTTCTTCTTCCAAGGTTGGTTCTGTAGCCATCCCTGTGGATTTGTTGTTGTAGAAGCCAAAAACTGGGTTCATCTGCCATACATATGGGGTAAAGAATGCTGAGAGAAATTTCATGTTTGCTGCTATTTCACAGTCAAACGTGGAGTCTTCCCTTTCTGGCATCTAAAATCTTACTCTTTACTTGTTCTTCACTGTAAAGTGGAAGGATGATTTAAGAGAAATTTCTCTCCAGTGGAAGTTGTAGATGACTAATGATGCTGTGATATTTCTCCAAATCTGTGCTAAATGACATTTCAGTGGGTTTCTTCCTTTAAAATTGGTGTTTTCTGCTTCCTCTTGATCATTAGTGACTATGGCTATCAAAATTGGTGAAAAGTGGGTACTAACTAGCCTTCTTCCATTCATCACAATAGCTATACCAAATTGTATTCCCAATAGCTTCACAATGAGCATGTTGAGCATAGAATGCATTCCTGGCATATATGAGGTTTAGGACCAAGTGTCCCAGTATTCCAATAGGAATCCAACCAAGGTGTAGTAGGGTAAATCACTAATATCATACTTGACTCTTAGTTTGTTATTGTAGCTGTTGGTATGGTGGTCACCTCCATTGTCATTTCATTCATTGTCCCTGTTGCTGTAGATGTAGTTGTTGATGAAGGTGATGATGTCTCTGCTTATAGCAAGCTTAAATGGTGTTGGTGATGGTGATAGGATAATGGTATTGTCAAAGAGCCTGAGCTTGACTTGTTGGGTAATGTTAAGCTTATAGCATTCAACAGGAGGATTCCCAGGAGCAATGTCCTGGGTGTCATGGCCCAGCAGATCAATATAATTCTATCTTGTGTTCTCTTTTATTTTCTTATTAAAGTTTCTATGAGGCATAAGGTATAATTTATTATGGCCTTGCCTTGCCATGTGCTATTCCTCTTTCTGTCTGGTAAGAGGGTATAATGCCCAGTTAGTACCAGTGCTGAGTAAGTTAATCCTAAAACCATTACTATCCTTATGAAAGTGCAAATCCAATGTATTAGATTAGGTCCTAGACACATTATGCTTGTAGATCATCTAATTTTTCCAAGGTTCACATTTTCCTTCTCATCTATGGTCCATATTGTATTGCCTGTTCTAGGTGCCATGACTTCTGTCTACTTTATTTCTCAAGTTTTTCTGTCCCTGTAAACACATTTATGGGGAATTATTCTGCATGGTCTGGAAGTACCTTGCAGTTGTTCTAATTCTTAGTCTGATTTAATAGCTTCCTCTAATGGAGAAGCTCTGCTCAATAGTGGTCTAGTATTTAACTCATAGCATGTGATAACTTGTTTTTGAGCAGTCCAGACCATCTTTCTATATTTCCAGCTGCAGTTGGGTTATATGCTAGATGGAAGTCCCATTGTATGTTCATAGTCTGGGATCACTTCTAGACTTTAGATCCTGTAAAGTATGTTTCTTGATCTGTTTCAATAATTATTGGGCAGCAATATCTGGGATCTAACACCAGGGTGTGTCTAAGGTTCCCAACTGGTCTGGTCTATGACTTTCTTTGGTCAGCCAAGTTCTGTACTTACATCTACAAGAGTGTAGGCATATAGGTGTTGTAGAATATTATTTTAAGGTATGTTACATTTGTTTAATGATGCAAAGATGTGTTACATTTGTTTGATTAAATAGAATTCACCTGCAGTCAGGAGGCTGAGTCAGCAACTAGCTGACAGGAAGTGGTAGGGAGGAGCCAGGTGGAGAAGGGTTTTTAAGTAGGGGTGAAGAGAAGCACAAGAGTTTTTCCAGGGAGACGTGAACAAGGAGAGGAGGTGAGCAACTTGCTGTTCAGCCTCTCTGAGGAGCAGAATTCCATGCAACTTTTGAGAATTGAGTTCTTTAGAGGGACAGAGATTTAGGTAAGTTCCTTTGTAGCTTTGAAAGAGTCAGTGCCTAAGAGAATAGAACCCCCTCTAGCTACGGCCCTTGCAGTCAAACCACTGCTGGTAGTTGAGGAGTTGCAGTTGCTGATTAGGATAGCCATGGGTGAAAAGGCAGCAATAGTTTAAAAAAGAGGTCCCTATGAGTATTCATGGATCCAATGAAATCTATTTGTAGTTTATAATTAAATTGTTTAGGAGACAGTGTTACAGCTGTTACTCGATGTCTGAATCTAGTTTTAAGATCTGGACAAAGGTGGCAGTCTCCAATGGCCTGTATACAGGCCTGCCAGGATACCTTGAAGTTCCTTTTATCAAACCATTGAAACAAAACATGTGTGCCTATATGTCCCAATGTTTTATGACTTCTAGGATTTCTTTGTTACTAATTATGCTAACATTCTTAAGTTTCTTAATTTCCAGTCTATGTTTCTTTTGATAGTTATTCTCATAGAGTTGTCCTGATTTAATTTGGTTCTCCATTTCTCCTCATTTTTCAGTATTGGGGTAAGTTGTCATAATCTATCATCCTTGCTGATTTGTTCTGAATTTGTTCCCTAGCAAATTTCTAGTCTTAATTGAACACGATGCCAGTTTATCCACTATTTCATATTTTGTCTTGTCTGTCTTGCTTGTGTGGGTGTCTACATGGGCTATATAAATTTTGACATCTTTGCTGAGTTTTGCCATTTCCTTGCATCCTCCATTGACTGAATATATTTGCCATTTATCTGCCATTAGTGGTTTTCTTTTGATGACCACATAGCTATACTATTGCACATACACCATGAATAGGAAAAGATACAGATTTTCCTTTTGCCTTCCTCAGATGTTTGTCTTGTAGGAAATAGTGCTGCTATTACTTCAGCATGTTGTGCTGATTTGGTGGTTCCTTCCTCAGTAATAGCCATTCCATCTCCTGGTCTATAGGCTTTCCATTTAGTTTTGGTTCCACCAGTGGTTGATGAGCTATCAGTGAACCATGACAAATGTGACCATTCCATTGGTCCCCACAATCAATAGATGCCTCTTTTTGGAGAGGGGTGAATAGCTTATGGGTGAGGGATTATGAGCAACTGAGCTATTTCCTCAGTACAGGAAGGCACAGACCCCTTTACTACCACATCCTGGTCATGAAGGAATTCAGATAGGTACCATTTCTGCTGTAATACCATTCTGCTATAATGGTTAGGCCTGTGAAGGACTCTGCCTTTGAGAGGATCCAATCCATCATTAGAATGAATGCCCTTATGAACATAGGGGTGGTTGGTGATGACTGAGTTAGGGTTCTGCGTGGTTCATGCAAAATGTCCAGATTTGTTTCTCAAAGAGAGAGTATTCTCCTCATATGGGAAGCACCTATAATAGAATCCAACAGGCAAATGCTGGTGGACTCACTTTCACTTTATTAAGAGTTGCCATTATTCACCAATAAATATGATACCCATAATTAAGGTATCAGTTGGTTCAATATTGGCCAGGGTTGCACATTCAGAGATGAGCTTACAGACTGCCTCAAATGTTTCTCTTTGTTCCTGTCCCCATTGGAAAGCAGCTGCCTTTCTAGTAACCCCATAGAGGGGTTTCATAATAATCTGGAAATATGGCATGTGGTTTCTTCAGTATGCAATCATACCAATTAGGCGTTGCACCTGAGTTTTGTCCCTGGGTGATGGATTATTTAAAATCTTGTGCAGTGTGCCACCCAGGACCTTGGGTCCCTCAGATGTCCATAATACACCTAGAAATGCTGCTGAGGTAACTGGTCCCTTCACTTTGTCTTTATTAATGGTCCAACCACAATGTACCTGGGTATCAGTTACTGTCTCCATATAGTTTTGAATAGTATACTTATTGTATCCTGCAATCAAAACATCATCTACATAGCTTAAAAGTGGGCAATCTGATTTAGGTAGCTTTTTCAGTGACCATGTTAGTGTCATATGGGCAATGATCAGCCCATCCTTCTAGCCCTGAGGCACTTGTTTGAACTTGTATTGTTTATTATTTCAGGTAAAAGTAGTAATGTCTCTAGAATCACATGGAGTGATAGACTAAAGAACATGTCTGATAACTCTATGATGCCAAAGAATTTTGGGTTGTAATTCCTAATCTTTAGGAATATATCTTCTACATTGGTAAATTTCCTGGCATTTATGGAGAAAGCTGATTAATGTTACTATAGTCTAGTCTACTGTGAATCTCCATTGGCTGTTTGGCCTTTATACTGGCTGGACAAGACTGTTGAAGTTGAAGGATTGTGTGGGTTCAATATCTGCCTTCAATAGTTTATTTACAGTGTCAAATGATGGTTTATCACTTCCCTTGATAGGGTATTGCTTGGTAAATGATCCCTTAATTTGGGGGAGTTCTATAGGAAGGATTTGGACTTGGGTGATATTACAGTGTAAGTGATTAAGTTTTTTTGTTTTGTTTTGTTTTGTTTTATTTTGGTTTTTTTGAGACAGGGTTTCTCTGTGTAGCTCTGGATGTCCTAGAATACTCTCTGCAGACCAGGCTGGCCTCAAACTCACAGAGTTCTGCTACCTCTGCCTCCCAAGTGCTGGGATTAAAGGTGTAAGACACCACTGCCTGGCCAGGGTTCAAGTTTTAATGTAATGCCATTGGGGAAATAATTTGGGTATGACATCCATCCTCAGCACACAGTTAGGTGCTGATGTAAATACTGTGGGAATATTTAGAGATGAGTTATAGACTAATACTACATTTTCTATTCCTGCTTTAACTACTTTCCTGTTACTCCTTCAATAGTTACATAATTTTAAATTTTCTAGGCTTAATAGATATATTTTAGATAGATGGTCTTCAAACACTTCAAAGACCTATAGAATAGGTAGATGTAACCAACCGTCTTATAAATAAGAAACACAGAACCAATGCAAAGAAGAAAGCCAAGAGGTCAGAGCTAAGAGCTAAAACCTCGCCCTTCCTCCTGCAGTGGTCCTACCTCTCCGAAGGAGGAGGTACTTCCTGTGTTAAAGTCTTTATATAGTCTCTGTTCTGCCTTCTCATTGGTTGTAAACCCAACCACAGGACTGCCTCATCACGGCCTGTCTGTATAGACCTCCAGGTGTTCTATGGTTGGTATTGAGATTAAAGGCATGTGTATCCAATGCTGGCTGTATCCCTGAACACACAGAGACTTACCTAGCTCTGTCTACCAAGTGCTGTGATCACAAGTGTACACCACGACTGCCCTGCTTTCCTATGGCTTGCTAATAGGAACTTTATTTATTAACTTAAATAATAGGCAACTTTATTTATTAACATACAAATAACATTTTGGTACAAAAGAAAATATCACCATATTTCCCCTTTTCTATTTTAATAAAAAGGAAAAAGGAAAACGCTTATAACTAACATAAGAAAAACTATATACAGAAGTACAATAACTATATACAATATATACAAGTAATAAATACCTAAACAATGTCTAGTCCATTTGTATTTGACAAATTCAGAGAAAATAATTCCATTATCTATCCTATTGTATCTAATTCATTTTCTATCCTAATTAATCTTCAACTGTAACTAAATAATCTTCAACTCCTTCAGAGACCCAAGAAGGAAATAATATTAGCTAACAAAAATAAAAACAGGAAGTACATGCAAGCAACTTCCAAAAAATTGTGAGTTGACAGAAACAGCCAGCCGCCTGGACAGTCATCTGAGGTTTCTCGGCAGTGTTGGGGCATCATCTTCAGCCTATAGGCTTAGCGTATCTGACAGACTCATTTGTGAAGTAGGATATACACAAAGTCAACAGTTCAACCTCACATTGGGTGAGAGCAGTCCATGTACCAGAAATACCTGAATTCCACTAGTGTCATGTCATGATTCAGGATTTTAAATTCTGGAAATTGTTGACGTTTTTTGAATTCAGCTGTCCATTCTTCTTGGCTATGTGTGTATGTGGCTTCATCACAGCATCCTGTTCTTCTTCACATCCTTCTATTAATTGCCATTCTACTATTGAGAGGCATGAGCTTAGTTACTCTTCAAGAATAACTGTTTCAGCTGCTGTTCCATTGCACATCAGAAGCCATCGGCCCACTGCCTGTTCAGCTGCCTTCGAAGAAAAGGGCACTGTACCTTTTCCAGATTGCGAAGGCCACTTCAGGGATGGTGCCATATTGTCCTGGCCTCAGAAGATGCCTTTTGATAAAGCCATAACCACACTTGTTTTGGCAAGAATCAGTAGTCCTTTGTTTCGTGTCCTGTCTGTCCTGTTTGTCAGCAGTTGATTTGAGGATACTTTGTTGTCCGGTGGCTAACTTTTGCCACAATGAAAGTTAACTCCATATGCAGTTTCTTCAATGCCCATATTCTCTCTGAAGTAGATTGGTACTGCCAGGAGCCAACATGTCTCATAGTCATAACAAAAAAGAAAAATTTTCTAAGTTATTAAAACATTTTAAATGCCATATTCTGTAGATCTCTGAAGGGTTTGAAGATGACCTGTCTATCTAAAATATATCTGCTCAATCTAGAAAACATACCTAATATGACTACAAGTTCTATTGTAATGTCTAACTACTAACTTTCATTTCTTTATATTCTAATAGTTGGTAATAATAACATTCAAGGATCAGAAAATTGTATTACATTGTTAAATGAATGGTATAAATACAGTTAGAAATATACATATAGCATTTTCTAACAATATTAATTTCAATATATATAATTTGAATACAATATAAAACAATCCAATCCAATGTAAAGTATTTAAAACTAATAGTTGTCTTTTTCTTTTTCTTTCTTTCTTTTTTTTTTCTAACAAGAACCTTAAATCTAATCTCCTTTGCTTAGCCCTTTTCCTAACCCTTGACAACAATTTGTAACCAACCCCCTAATCAATGAAAATTATCCCAGACCCATAACCCCTTAAAAGACCAAAAAAACCACCCGCCCCACACCACCTCTTTGGGAATGTGGGCATCGTATTCTTAAAATTGCTTCCTGCTGGGTATGGGCGAAGGTATCTTTATCCTGAAAAGAAAAATTTTAGATTAATTGTCAAATTCTAGGAAAGGTAACTATATCCTTCGTTATCCAGTTTGTGTATAATGCCAAAGTTCAGGGTTTATCTCAAATCCTTATTCAAGTAGTCTTTGAGACTGGATCATCTCAGCTAGCTCTCTCAAAATTGCTCTGAGCATTTTGTAGTTCAAAGCTGATCTGTAGATGATGTTTGTCAGCTTAGTGATATTATTGTCCACGTGGAATTGTTGTTGTTGTGGGGCCCCATCTTCTTCCTGGAGACTTCAGTTCATGTTAGGCCTGGCCATGAATTCCTGCAGAAAACTGATAAGAGACTCAAACACAAAGACATATATATGCAGCTAATTGAAACCTTTTTTCTTTCTAGAATTAGCTAGTATTCTATATGACCATTCATATCTTAACAAAGTTGAAAATGTATATATATATATATTAATCTTGTAAATTTTGATATAAAATTCATACTTTAAGAAAAGTTTAAAGAATCAGAATAGAATCAAAGAGTTGAGATTAGTAATAGAATAGTTCCTTAATTAATTTGGCTTTTCTCCTGTCCCATAGCAGAAGATGGCTCTTTTCTTCTGGCATGATACGGAGATTTTTGCATTTTCCTTTTAACAACATGCTTGAGTTTAAAGAAGGAGAGAGCCATTCTCCAACTCCAAAGTCAGCTTTAAATTTTAATTGAATTGGGACTATTAGAAGACCAATAGTGTTAAATCTTTAAAGAAAAGCAGAAACAAACATTTAGAAAGACATAAAAATTTTTTAGATGATATACCCATACGCCATTTCACTCTGTTTCTTGGGATTGACGATTTGTCCCTTTTTTTCAGTTGTCTCATTTGTCCAGTGTTCTTCAAATTCCTTAACCTTCATTCTCCTAAAAGACAAAAACAAAAACCTTTCCCCAAGGTTTTTTGGGGATGTTCCTTTTTGTCAAATTATTATCTGATTAAATGAAAAGGCGTGTGTTACTGGTATAAGTTACTTTAAATTGGAAGTTCATGCTAGGTGATGAACTATCACCTCCTCTAATTAAGAGGTCTCTCTTGTTCAAATCGAACTTTTATCAATTTTGATGGTACCCACAGCTTATCTTCTCCTATAGAAACATAAGC
>CABHPP010113404.1:3846-32244 GCA_902168425.1 Peromyscus attwateri
TTCAAAAAAAAAAAAAAGGAGAGCCATTCAAACTACAGTGAGGCTAAGGTTGTTGATTTTAAAAAATGTTCAATATCCTTAGCCATCAGGGAAATGCAAATTAACATTTAAGCTTCTTTTTAGTTCAGATAATTTTGTGTGGAATGTGAATTAGGTTATTTATTTACTTAGTACATATACTTATCTAGGTCTGCCAGGACCATATGTTGAAAGGTTGACTTTTTTTCATGAGATGGTTTTTGGAACCTTTGTGGAAAAGCGCATAGCTTCTTTTTGGACTCTCAAGTCTGTTTCATTGATCTGTATGTCTATTCTTTGCAAGTCACCATTCTGTTTTGATCATCCTTGTTTTGTGGTATGTTTTGAAACAAAAGTATAGTATTCATACATTGGACTGCTGAGATATCCCAGTCAGCAAAGCAGTTTTCTTGCAACCATGAAGACCTGAGTTTAATACCTAGAACCCATGTTTAAACAATGACAACAACAACAAAACCAACCAACCCCCCCCCCCAAAAAAAAAAAAACAACCTAGATGTGGTGGTGCATAGCTATAATCCCAGTACTGGAGAGGGGGAAATGGAAGGGTCTCTAAGGTCACTGGCTACCTAGCCTAGACTACTTGGCAAGCTTCAGACCAGTGAGAGATCCTTTCTTAAAAACAAGGTGGATGGTTCCTTAGAAGCAACACCAAGGTTGGCCTCTGGCCTTGACAGGCGTGTGTGCACATGCAAGTGCCTGCTCACACATGAACCCCCACACACCTACACATATATGTAGAAGATGAATGAATGGTTGATCACTAAATAAATATAAGCCATTACTGAAATATATTTCAAGGTAAATGGACTCTAGAGTTCACTATTTTGATGGGGAGATGGGGAAGAAATGCTCTTAGAGCTGTTCTTAAAATACCTAGATCTAAGTGGTTGGAGGAAGATGATGTAAATAAAACAAATTAGTATATTTTGAACACTTGATTTATGTATATATACATATATATATGTGTATATGATCTCGTGTACTCCTCCTATATGTTCTCCTGGAAATATTACTCTCCCTATTACATAGTACCTTTCTGAAAATTAGTTTATGTAATTTCTTTGTAAAGTTACTAAGTGACAGTAGAGCTCACATCATTAAGATTCTAAGGCAGTGGCTCTCAACCTCCCTAATGCTGTGACCTTTAATACTCATGTTGTAGTGACCCCAAACCATAAAATTATTTTCATTGCTACTTTGTAACTGTAAATTTGCTACTATTGTGAATCATAATGTAAGTATCTGTGTTTTCCAATAGTCTTAGGAAACCCCTGTGAAAGGGTCACTCAGTCCCAAAGGGTTACAACCCACAGATTGAGAAACACTGCTCTAAGATATATTGCCATGTTCCCTTGAATATGAAGTTAATTGAATAAATGTTGCAGCCAACTTCTAATCAGAGAAAGAGACTACACAAGGTATTTAAACAAAGAGAAGCTGCGTATAGAGTAACTTTTAAAGGTTAAGAATTTTCATTCAGTACAGTTAATGCTGTCCTGCCTTATAGTTACATGTATGTTTTGAGAATTTCTATATGAATTTTATAACAATCAATTTCTACTAAGAATTCATTTGGGATTCTGATCTGTGTTGTTGTTTGTTTTTGTCTCTATTTTTCTGGGGTGGGGGCACCCAAATCCCAAATAAACCACACACAGAAGCTTATTCTTACTTATGAATTCCTGGCCTTAGCTTGGCTTGGTTTCTAGCCAGCTTTCCTTAACTTATCCTCTTTACCTTTTGCTTCTGGGCTTTTCCAGTTCTCTTATTTCTGTAAATCTTACTCTTACTCCATGGCTTGCTGTGTAGCTCGGTGGCTGGCCCCTGGAGTCCTCCTCCTTCTCTGGCTCCTAGATCATATATCCTTCTTCCCAGATTTCTCCTTTTGTTTATACTCTCTCCCTGCCATCCCCGCCTATCCTTTCTCCTGCCTTGCTATTGGCCAGTTCTTTATTAAACCATCAGGTGTTTTACACAGGCACAGTAACACAGCTTCACAGAGTTAATCAAATGCAACATAAACAAAAGCAACACACCTCAAAATAATATTCTACTACAGATCTGCATCATGTTAAGACTACAGGGAGTATTTCCATCTTACCATTAAGTCTTCCAGTCCACAAATATGAGATGCTTTTATAATTATCACTTTCTTATTTATTTTTGTGGTGATTGAACCCGGGACCTAGCACATGCTGGACAAGTACTGTACCTACCACTAAACTACCCCACCAGCTCCTACTTTACCACTCATCAAGGTCTTAGTCATATGAAGAATAGCTCACTGCACCTGTAATCTCAGCATTAGGGATGCATAGTCAGCTGGATCCCAAGTTTGAGACCAGATCATACTCAGCTTTATTTAGTGTCTTTTTCTTCTTTTTCTGTAATTATGTGAATCAAGTTTGGAGGCACTGGAGAGATGACTTAGTGGTTAAGAGCCACTGACTGTTCTTCTAGAAGATCCAGGTTCCATTCCTGAACCCACTTTAGGCAGTTCACAGCAGTCTGTAACTCCAGATCCAGGGGATTCAGCACCCTCTTCTGGTCTCTGTGGGTATCAGGAATGTACATAGCTTGTAGACATACATAGAGTCAAAACACCTATACACGTGAAATCATAGTAATTAAAAATTTAAAAAGAGAATTAAGTTTTGTAATTCTCAATTCTATTCCATTTATCTGCATGTAAATTCATGTAGACAATTGAATATGATATATATCATATAAACCATAAGTATTTATTTCATGTTTATATTAATGGAATTAATATATTATATATTGAATAGTTGTGGATAGAGGCAACATCATTCACTTTGTTCCTGATCTTGGGAGAAAAGAGCATTGTCTTTCATTGTTAAGAATGTTAATTGGTTTCCTTTTTTCTTTTACTTTACACCAATTTTTTTTAATTATCTTCATTATGGAAATTTTGACAACCCCTTAAAATTTAGGGACTGAGGTAATGTACTCCTTTCTTTCACACTAGTCATAGTCCTGTGATTCTGAATTCAGATTGTTCTGTAAGTGTATTTGTGTTCTGTTTATATTTTATTAAAAAGAACAAATCTGTAGATTACAGCTTGTACCTTTTCTGAGGTGGTGAAGTCAATTTAGGAAGTAAGATGCCACCATTTATCTAGCAGGCTTTTGTGCAGAGAAAGCCTTGTTTTTTTTTTTTCTTTTCCCATTTAGTATACAAGCAATTATAAAGGATTCCTGTATTAAGTTTTTGAATTCAGTGACAAAATTTGGAACTGAATATGTTCTGGAAGATGACCTCTTTTGTGGTTCTAAAAGTCTCCTGAAGTCGTAGATCAGGATATGGAGCCAGGGATGGGGTGTTGGGTGGGGGGAGGGGTGTGCAATCTGGGGTTGTTAGACAGGCTTTAAAGGGGTTTTGTTGGTGGTGTGCAATGTGTTACCTGGGGTTCCTAGGACCAATGTGAGCCCTAGTATGGAGCCCAGGGGAGGGGGTATAGTCTAGGGTTATTGGGTGGATTTTTAAGGAGTGTTAGCTGGTGGTGGGCAGTGTCTTACCTGGATTTCCTAGATCCTGCGTGGCCTCTGGTAAACCTGAAAACTTCTTCCAAAGTAGAAGGCTAGAATGTGGGGCCCAGGGGTGGGGGTGAAGTCTGGTGTTGTTGGACAGGCTTAAAGGGGTTTAGCTGGTGGTGGGCAGTGTATTCTCCGGGATCCCTAGGACTACTCTGGCCTCTAATACAGTTGCTGTGGGCCTTAGTAGTATTCAGATTCTTAATCTATGCATATGTGTGGTGCAGATAGGATATGAACTACCTGTAGCCATTTTTCCAACCACTCTTTCTTTTTGAAGGGGAGTAGCCTAGGATGGGGTTGAAATAAATAAAGTCATGTTGAGAAGGTCTTGAACTCACTATTTGTCCTAGGTAGACTTCCAACTAATGATCCCCTTACTTATAATCCCCTGGGATTACCCTAGCCTTATAAACTGTTTTATGTTTTGTTTTTGTGAAATATTCAGATTTATCCCTAACTGATTTCAACTGCCACATTCATGCTATAGCTAATAAATAATCTGTATATTTTATATATTTTATAAAGATATTTGTCTGATCTCACACTAGTCCTACATGGGAGAGATGTTATTTTTTTGTGCATTTTAATAGCAATTGGGAAGATTTTCACCTGTTCATTTCCCCCAATCTATAGATTCAACCTTCAAAATACCTATTCCCTCTGTATTTGTTACTTTTCTTTTTTTGAGATAAGACACCATGACCAAGGCAATTTAGAGAAGAAAGAGTTGATTTGGGCTTATGGTTCCAGAAGGTTAGAGTCCATGACCGTGTATTGGTCCAGCAGGTGGCAGGAACTGAATGTTGAGAGCCAAAGCTCTGGGCTCACAACTGTAAGCCCAAAGCAGAGAAAGTGAACAAGAAATGGTGTGCATGTCTGAGCTCTCAAAGCTTGCCTCTAGTGACACTTCCTTCAACAAGGCCACACCTCCTAATCCTCTACAAACAGTTGTACCAACTGGGGACTTAGCATTCAAATGCCAAAAGCTATGGGGACATCTAATTGAATTCTCCCAATTCTTCTAAATAATTTGACTGAAATTATACTGAGGACAAAACCAATGAGCTTGTCTGTCCTGGATATGTTGTGTGAGTATTCATTTTCTCAGGTCCTTTATTCTTTTATGTACTTCAGTAAAGCTTTAAAACTAGATACCTTCCAACATCTATGTGGGGGCTTTCTTCGGGTGTTTTACAAATTTTGATACTTAAAGTAATTTTTTATGACTTGAGTGGAATAAAAGCAGTCCTTTTCTTTATAGGATCAACATTCTTACAGTGAGCCTCTTTAACTATGCCAGATTTTCACATAATCTGTCTACACAGTGCATAAGAAGTATTGTGTTAGCTGTAAATCATTAGGTCTTAGACTGTCATCCATGATTGTGCAGCAGCAGCAGCCCTTGGGAACTTGTTAGAAATGCGGGACCTCTGGACTCATTCCATCCTAAATGAATGAGGAACTGTGTGCAGCAATCTGTATTTAACATGTCTCTAGGGGCTTCTGATGCACAAGAGAAATTTTCCTGTTGATATTTATATTTTGTCCCTCTTACATTTTTTCTTGTAAGACTGTGTAGCAGGAGTCAGTGGAAACAAATTACTAACTTCCAAGAGTAAGAGGGAGGAAGGGATTAGGGGACATGTATACTCTTTTTCGTTTTTCAGTTTCTTAATTAGAGTAATCAGGAAGAGGTTCGAGTTTGGTGGTTAGCAGAAGTAAGTTTGCTTCAAAGTGAGACATGGTAGGCAAGCAAAAGTATCAGTGTGGAATTGCGAGCCATCATGTCAGCTGTGCCTGGCATTTGACACTAAATAGATGTTTGTTAAAGGAAATTTAGCCCTTTTAATAATAAACTAACAACCATTTGAAAATAATAGAGAATTTTCTTAATAGGAGTGCAATATAATTATCAATAAAAATGGTCAGTTGCAGAAATGACAAATGATGTCATAAAACAACAGAAAACCCCAAGGAAGTCCTAAATATATTATGAGTGACAAGATTAGAAACCATGAGGGACCTTGTTGAGAAGGAAAGGGTGATGCTACTAAAAAAAGCACTGTGACAAAAGGTATATGGCATGTAATGGCCAGCAAGATGGTAGTGACTACATGGTGCTAACATGGACATGTTGCCTCAGTGACTGCTGAGTTTCTTGAGAAGAGAAATTCCATTCCATCATTTCACCAAAGACAGCAAGAATCAGATGGATCATAGAAATCTGTTCATTCAGTTGTTACTGTACTTTTCTGGACCCAGGAAATTCAATGATGTTGACAGTCAGCTGACAACATCATTGAAACATCCCTAAACTTATGGTGAGAGGAAAGAGGATTTGTACTATATAGCCCAAGCACCTCTTTCCAAGTTTAGTGCTACATAAAAAAGAATGTTATAAAAACAAACAGGTCAACGCCATCATGAAAATGGTTATGGACAGTCCTACTTGATTACAGTCACCAATAGATTTTTCAGACCTACAGTTTTGGTTCAACAGATGTCAGTGGGAACCCAGGCAAGCTGATCACTTACTTCAGCGATGCATTATGAATTTAGGTGAAACATTTATGATAGTGGGACTGTCCTAGTTTATAATGTTACACAGTTTAGAAGGGGGTGAATATATGGAAATACACCACTTGGGTGTTCAAGTGCAGATTTACTATGAGAAAGAAGTGACTACCTACTGCAATAGTTGGCATGTAGGTGCTTTGGGGTATGACGTCTTCCATGCTGCAGGTAGGAGGGAGCTATGAGCTTAAATGATAATTCTGTAACTTTTCTTGAGATACTATAGAGAGAACCCAGTGCTTCGTGTATGGTAGACAGTGATGTAACTCTGGAATACATCCCCCATCCTTTCTATAACGTTTTAAAATATACACTTTGTGCGCATACATGGCTTCTGGTATTGGGTTTCTATGGGATTCCTATGTGTGTGAACAAATGTATATATCTCTGCATTTATATGTGTTTCTTATGCTTTTTCTTTGGCTCTTTTCCTTATTTGGTTGTTTTGTCATATTTGTTTTGTTTTTGAGCAATCTTATTGTATCTTATTTTATTTTATTATTATCCCTTAGAAACCTGATGTTTTCTAATAAGAGACAGAAAGGGAGTGGATCTGGGTGGGAGGGAGGTGAGGAGGAGGTAGGAGGAGTAGAGGGAGGAAAAACTGTAATCAGTATATATTGTATCAAAAATCCATTTCAATAAAAGAAAAAAGAGAGAAAATGTACCCTTTCATTTAATAAACCTCAAAGAACACATTTCTGATGATTAAACTTCAGATTCATGATTTCAAGATAATGTCATATTTGCAGTGATGCTACTATATTTAGCTTGAGTTAGAGGAATGCAGTTAAATTCAATTTTGCTTAATTTTGTAATTTTTCGATTTTGTGGTGCTGAGTGTTTCCTACCAGTTCTGTCAGCATTCTTTTCTTATAACAGGACTTATCACAATTTTAAATGAAGATAGACTATTATAGAAACTTCTAAAACTTCTTTCATATAACACCAATTTAATTCCTAAATAAGGTTTACCTTATGTGATATGAAATTAATTTGGGATATCTCAAATCTCATTATTTTTAAAGCTATTGGTTCTTGTGCAGACATGGATAGAGTGATATGGTGGTTTTTAATTAAATGTAAAGTCATAAGAATCTATTTGAAATACTACCTAACAATATGATAGGTTCTTGAAACATTAGATTTGTGAGTTACTGAAATGCTTATGGCAAAATTGCTTGACTTATACAAGATATCTCAACTATGAGGCACAGTCTTGTCAGTTTTATTTCTAGTGAGCTAAGTAGAATATTTTAAAGGCAAACTACAATTAGGTCTTTGTCAGGTGTGTTCTCTGAGTAGTGATTAATTTCCCTTTTTATTCATTAGGTTGTCACAGGCAATGAGAAGTGTGGCTTTTTCTCTTTTCTTCATTCAAAGGGTTGATGATGGTTGAGACATGGTCTCGTAATGTGGCTCAGACTGACCTCAAACTCAAGATTTTTGCTTTCTGGGTGCCAGGATTATAGGCATATACCAACATTACCAGCTGAAGTGTGTCTTTTTAGTTACAGTGCTTGTCTGGCTACATTTTTGCCATGAATTTGAAGGAGAGCAGAGAGGGGTATATGGAAGAGTTTGAAGGGAGGAAAGGCAAGGCAGAAATGTTGTAATTAAATTATAATCTCAAAAAAAAATCAAATAAACTTTAAAAAAATGACAAAAATCTAGCCAGACAGGCACTTGTAACTAAAAAGACACCTTCATCAACCCTTCAAATGAAGGGTACATTTTCCCTCTTTCTCCATTGGAGAAAAGTAGTTTTTCTTTTGCAAGCAGTTGTCAATTAAAGATAGCTTTTTGGTTAGGGATGGGAGCTCTCTTCCCCTTCTCAACACTGCAACCTTGTTTGGATTGAACCTGTGCAGGCCCTGTGCATGCTGCCATAGTCTCTGTGAGTTCATATGTGTGTCAGTCTTGTTGCATCTGGAAGACATGGCTTCCTTGGAGTCATCAATCCCCTCTGGCTTTTACAATCTTTCCACCTCCTCTTCTGCATAGCTCCCAGAGCCTTGAGGGGAGAGATTTATGAACATACCATTTAGGATTGAGTGTTCCAAAGACTCATTCTGTGTACATTGGGCAGTTGAGGGTCTCTGTGTTAGTTCCCATCTACCGCAAAAGGAAGCTTCTCTGATGAAGACTGAACAAGGCACTGATCTATGAGTACAGCAGAATGCTATTAGGAGTCATTTTATTGCTGATCCTTTAGCAGAATAGTAGTATTTGGTTTTCCTCTAGTTCCCTGGCCTATCTACTCTCAGGTTCTTGGCTACCCAAGCAGTATCAGGCATGGGTTCTGTCTTGTGGAGTGGGCTTTAATTTTTCTCACTCACCTTTTCCTACATTCATTTGTGGGACCAGTCCTTAAATAATTCTCTTGAATCTGTTCATATATGTTTCATTTTTCAACCACTGTAATGTGGATTCTCCCCTACTGATTCTGAGAATAATACATTGAAAAGAGCACACCTCATTTGATCATTGTCAAAACAAGTAACTGTTTCTTACTTTCAGTAGAACTTAAAATTGTTGAATAATATTGGATCACTTTTCTTCAACTTTTAGATTCAATTCCCTTCATTTCTCTCCTGCCTATTTTTCTGATTCCTTCACTAGCCTGTTTTCCTGTTTCATTGTCATTTGGACTTGTTAAGGAAAGTAGATTCTTGAGCAATAATTTCAATCTTATCATGTTGCCCACCACTTAATTGTTTAGGTATGCTTCTATTACATAATTCTATCAATATTCAGTACTGTTTTTGTTGTCTCATTATTTTTCCCTCTTCTCTGTCCTCTTTAGGTACAAACAAAACAAAGAAAACCAAACAAAAAACTTTGATCTCTCTGGCTATCCACAGAGCCCTTCAGTGTGCTATTATTTTATGCTTTGACTATGGAAGTGGTTTCTTATCTAGTCTGTTTATTTCTAAATCTACCTTCTATCCCATATATATATATATATATATATATATATATATATATATATATATGTGTGTGTGTGTGTGTGTGTGTATTTGATACATCTATTTAATAGTACAAATGTAGAAATTTTATATAAATATATACACATTTAATTCTATGGTTTTTAAACCTGGCTTTAGTTAAATCCTATGTGAATTTGATTGCATGTGTTTATTCCTTCCTAATCCCATTCAATTATAAAAAGCAAATAAAAAATCAAGTTAGGGAGACTACAGTAGAAGCATGGAGGTGGTTAAAACTATTTTGAACAAAGTAAGTTACAACTTAAATGAATTCCCCTTCTCTCCTATGGGGAAAACAAACTAATTCTTCTTAGGGAAATTCTAATATCTCCAGACTTGGAGGCCCTTGGTCTGTGAGAAGTAAGAATGTATCATGTGATTTAAAACACGGGTTGTTTATTGAAAGCCTTTATGGTAAGTGGCTGGAGTTCCATATCCTGCCATGCTAAGCCCTGATCCTTAGGAAATGGAAGAGTCTGCTCTTGAATTTTAATGGCAACCCCAGACACAGATCTTTGTGTGCTAGAGGTGTTGTTAATATGAAGCAGAGGTGTTGGTTAGAGAAGGGCTGTATCACACTGTTGCAAGGACCTAAATGGATATAACTTACATTTATCTTGATTGCAATCTGTCTCTATTTGGTGTGTTAGGCGGCCCTGGCATACATACCAAACTCAATAGGGGAAAGTCACTAGGACTGCCATCCAAATGAGTTGTGCTGTCCACTGATGTTGAGTATATCTTACTTGACTGACAATGGATGTGTTAACTGTTTTTAAGAAAGGGCTGGTACATTCTGGTTGGACCACGACCCAGCTTTGTCTAGCTTAGCAAATAAACTTCTTTTCTGCTTTGCTGTGTGGGGATCCACTTGTCCTGCTGTGCTGCTCCAGATCTGTTCTGTCCTTAGCACATTTTACTCTGTGTAATTCTGGAGCTGTCTGCCTCTTTTGTGGTATGACATCATCTTTTACCTTTCATGGCTTGTCCTCATATTGTTTCCTAGATCACAAACTTTGAGCTGTTATAACAAAATCCTGGAGAGGGTTAATTCATACAGAAAAGAAAAATATTCCTTACTGTTCTGCAGAATAGAAGTTCAAAATCAAGGTGCTAGGGTCTTCTTGCTTTATCATCCTGTGGGAGATGATGAAAAGGAAAAGAGAGAAAGAGTGAGTACGTGCATATGAAAGCAGGCCAAAAGCTGGTGAGATAGCCCAGCAGATAAAGGTGCTTGCTGCCAAGTTGTGTGACCTGAGTTTAATCATGGATACTACAGGGTAGGAGAGCACTGACTCCCACAAGTTGACCTCTGATCTCTGTGTGCATACCATGCCATGGCCTCCCATGCAACCAATTTTAAAAACAAACAAGTGAGACATATCCTTTTATAAGAAGCCCACTCCACAAAATGATCATTAATAAGGCTGTTGTCTCCATGATCCAAATGTCTAACAAACCCAAACACCTCCCAGCAATGCCACATTAGGAGTAAAGTTTTCCAACATAGTGCTTTCAGAGTGGGACATATCCAAATGACAGTAAGGATTCTAAATAAGTTTGAATGCTTAGCTTCAGGGCATTATATTTTATGCCTCATTTAATTAGTAAAGCGGGGCTTTATTGCTCATCTCATTCTTCTGGATTCCTAGTAGCAATCTAGGTACATTTGGTATTTTAATGCTTTATCATATCTCCTTTAAAAACACACCATAGAACCTGAACAAAATATAAGCCTTACAACATCTCAAAATTCTCTCATCATTTAAAACTTTTTAAGGAAAGGGAAAATCCAAAGTCATTTGACTTTGAGATGCTTTAAACTTTTAATTTCAGTTAAGGTCCTTGATTACTTGCAACAATGTGCTTGCTTATAAGCAGAAAACATGATGTGAACATAAGCATATATGCTATATAGTTTTGATTTATTTCCTTTTTCAAATTTATATAAAAAATGTCTAGCAGAGCACATTTTTCTCTTTCTCCTGTTTCTTAAAAAATAAACTGGAAGAGAGCTAGGGACAGATGAAGGACCCATCTCCCACTCCTTAATTATTTTTTCTGTAAATCTTCATAGCAGACACTTTTACAAACAAAATTGCATGTAATACATTCTTATCCTTCTAATGTGATAGCTTGATTTTATTAACAAGGAACACGAAAGTAAAATGTACATTTTGCTTCCTAAAGGAAACAGACTTTGGTATAGTTCAGTTTAAATTAAAACAAGACAACCATGAAACCAATTCCATTCATTTCAAGAAAAACAAAACTTCTACCTGGTGTTTAATACCTAAGATTTCAAGATGTTGTAAATTTCTGGCCTGTATTTTGTGCAACCCTTTGTAAAAACTTTATGGGCTTCTCAGACTCTTAGTCCCCACATTAACATGGGAATTGGTGCTGTCTTTGTATAGCAAATGCTTGCCCCAACCCTATACTTTTCATTTCTTTTGTCTTAACTAACTTCCCACAGACTTCTCAAGCCTACTGAATCAAGTGTCCATAGATAGTCAACACATATAGAGGAATTTAAGTTTGTGTTGACTGTCTATGGATACTTGTTAGATAATGACTTCATATGAAATTATCAATACTATTTAATGATTCACCATTGGGTTTTCAATATATTCTGACTATTGAACTTTGCAAAATGATTCAATTCTGTAATTTTCACAAGATGTATTATGGACACTAGGTACATGGATTTATATCATAAAACTTTCATAACTTTTAAAAACGGCACTATTGTGAAAAGTCTTGATACTGATTTTCAGAATGAATTTTGATTTCTTTTCTTCCTGAATAGGTCTATTCAGCCGTGAGAGGAGATGGATCATCTGCACAGAGGAGAATTGGTTTCTGCAATACTCCGCAACCGGTATTTATGAAAACAATTTACTTTATAAGTTGTATAATCTCTCTATTTTATATGCTTAACATAGAAGACACTCAATAAATACTTATTTAATGCCTAGCTTAAAATAGGAATTATTTATTAAATAAGTAAGAGAATAACTGAGTAATCAGATAAATAGTATTATTAACACTGTGTTCTGACCTAATGAAAAATAGAGAACATACCTAGAAAACACAATAGATATAAAGTGTGAACAGCTGGCATATAGCCACTGGAGATTATGATTTAAAATTTTAGTTTTAAAAGCATTACCTGTGAATAAATACACTCATAGCTTAATAGTAGAAGTCCCAATAAGAGTTTTTAAAATAGTACTTCCCTGTGATTATGCATACATTTCTGTCACTAAAATCCAGTTATATGCTTTCCAGGGAGTTACTGTGAGCCATTTAGAGCTCTCCAAGGCAGGCTAAGAATTTAAATTAATGGTTTAAAGAAAAATGGACTTGTTTATGCAGGTGTGAAAGAATATTTCTTCTTCCTAGTAGTTTGATTGCAGAGTTTGGGTGAAGATTTGTGAATAGTATGTCCCACAGCATTTTCTATGTCCTGGTTATTATGTGTGGTAGGAGTACAGTCTTGAGAAATGTTCTTATTTGTTTTAAACTTCAATTCATCATCTGTGAAGTGGGGCCAATAATACCTACATTGCAAGCTCCACTATGGTATGTGTGTGCTTGTAATGTGTGTGAGGGGAGAGAGGAAGAGTACACTTGGTAGCGGACTTGGCAAATAGTAAGTGGCATGTAAGTGCTAGTCTTATTGAAATCTGAGTGTGGCATTTCAATTATTAAAATGTGGCATAGTCATACACTATATATCATTTCCATTAATAATAGACACATATACAACTATAGTCCTATAAGATTATCATGGAGGTGAAAAACCCTACGTAGTCACCCTAATAACTAGGAAAGTTCATTACTCGTGTCCTTATGAAGATAGTGGTAGAAATGAACCTATTTTTCTGCATGTTGTATACAAGTTTACCTTATTATAATTGTGTGCAGAATATAATAATTAGTAATGATAATAAATGACTGGTACTGGGTTGCATTCCATTATATTATACTTTTAGTATTATTTTAGAATGTGATCCTATTCATATAAAATGTTTACTATAAAATAGTATGCTGTGTTACACTGACATTAGCCTCATGTGGAATATTTTTATAATGTCTCTTGATTAGTGACTGACCATCTAAGTTTGTATAAATGTATGAATTTACTATATGCTGTGTACACATTGATAAAATTACCTAATGATTTACTTCCCAGAACATATCCCCATCATTGAGTCATGATGAATTTGCAATTCTAGGATATTTTAAACTACAGTTGAATTGTGATACAAAAATGTGAATGGTTAAGGCAGAAGTGGAATGCATACAAAGTTATGGCTATTTGACATATAGTATACAATGGATTAAACATAACAATCTCATTAAGTAATCACATAAAGGATGCCAATGTATTGGGATGTGCACTATCCTCATCTTTGGAAGGGTATGATACTGATCTGTACCGGGAGACTATAAGATGTATTTGCTCAATAACACAGAAATCAGTAAAATGATAAAAAGTAATTTGTGGTCATGTTTGGTGAAAAGACAGAGGAAACTCCAGCCAAGGAAGCAGGTAGGCTAAATGCAGATCTTCACCTCTCCTTTCTCTCCTCTAAATCCAATCCCCCAGTCTCATCCCCAGCCCTGTAGCAGACCACCTGCTGCAGCCTTCTATCCCCTTCCCCCTTTTTCAGTAGATAAACAGATCTTCCCCTCCAAACTTCGCTGCCGCTGCCCTTCCAGCCACACACTAGCACACTCAGTTCTTCATCACAGCCTCCGAATCCAGCAGGTATTCCCTGGGAAACAGCAGGTCACTCCTACCAGGGAAGCAGGTAGCCTGTGAATCTTCCCTACTCCTTCCTCACCTCTAAATCTCATATCCCAGTCTCACCCCCAACTCTGTAGCAGACCACTTGATGAAGTGGACCTCTCCTCTCCAGTGGATCACACAGATCTTCTCCTACAAACTTCCTACCCACCCATCCTGTTATCATAACCCCCAACTCCAGCAGTAGAAATATAGGAAGGAGAAGAAACTCAGGTCAGAGGCATAGAAAATATTTTCAACAAAATCAAAGAAGAAAATTTTCCTAACCTAAAGAAAGAGATGCCTATTAAGGTACAAGAAGCATAACAGAATACCAGAAAGACTCAACCAGAAAAGAAATTCCTCTCAGCACATATTAATCAAAACACGAAACATACAGAACAAAGAATATTAAAAGCTGCAAAGGAAAATGATCAAGTAGCATATAAAGGAAGAATGATTAGAATTACACCTGACTTCTCAGTGGAGACTCTGAAAGCCAGAAGAGCCTGGACATATGTGCTACAGACTCTAAGAGACCACAGATGCCAGTCCAGACTACTATACCCATCAAAGCTGTTGTGATTGCTATTCTTGGTTATCAATTTGACTACATCTGGAATTAACTAAAAACCCCCAAATAGAGGGCACATATGAGAGTGGTTTTGGCTTAATTTGAAGTAGGAAGATCTACTTCTAATTCAGGTCTTTGAGGTAGGAAGACATACCTTTAGTCCAGCTATTAAGGCAGGAAGACACATCTTTAATCCAGATCTAATCTGAGCCACACCTTTTACAGGAAGCCTATATAGACATGGGAGGAAAAAAAGCTTTTGCTCCTTGCCTACTTGCTCTTGCCTTGCTACTAGTAAGTCCCTACCTTCACTGACATTAGAGCCTACTTCTTCAGAATTCCATTGTATACTGAATAACAGTTGAAACACCTAGTCTTGTAGACTGAGCAACTACTGTATTCTTGGACTTTCTGTCCATAGACAGTCAGTGTTGTATTAGCTGAACCACAGTTTGTAAATCATTCTAATAGATCCTCTTTCTCTCTGGACACAAAGCAAGTCTCAACAAATACAAGAAAATTGAAATAAAACCCTGCATGTTCTTTGACCACCCTGGATTAGCTTCATAATCATCAACAACAAAATCAACAAAGTTTATAAACCCATGGAAACTGAACAACTTGCCACTGAAGGATAAATTCATTAAGATAGAAGTTGAGAAAGAAATTAGTCTTTTTAGAATTGAATGAAAACAAATACACAGCACACCCAAGCTTACAGGACACAATGAAGGCAGTTCTAAGAGGCAAGTTCGTAGCAGTAAGTGCCTATATTAAAAAAAAAAATGGAGAGATCTCATACTAGTAACTTTGCACATCTGAAAGCTCTAGAAAAAAGAAGGAGCCAAACCCCAAATGAGCAGACAGCAAGAAATAATCAAACTCAGGGCTGAAATCAATAAAATAGAAACAACAACAAGTAACCAATACAAAGAATCAATTAAACAAAGAGTTGGTTCTTTGAGAAAATCAGTAATATTGTAAAAGACTTATCAAAATTAACTAAAAGTCAGACAGAGAGAATATCCAGAATAACAAAATCAGAAATGGAATGGGATACATAACAAGGAAATCCAGAGAAACGTAAAGACTCACTTTAATTGGACAAATTGGAAATATCTAAAGGAAATGGATAATTTTCATGATATATACCACTTAACAAATTTAAATCAAGATCAGATAAGCATTTTAAACAGACCTATAACTCCTAGTGAAATAGGATCAGTAACTGAAAGTCTCCCAAACAGAAAAAGCCTAGGGCCAAATCGTTTTAGCACAGAATTCTACCAGATTTTCAAAGAAGAGTCAATGCCCATACTCCAAATTATTCCAGAACAGAAGGAACATTGCTTAATTCATTCTATGAGGCCACAGTTACCCTGATACCCAAACAACACAAAGATTCAACAAAGAAAGAGAACTACAGAGCAATTTCCTTTATGAGCATGGATGTAAAAATTCTCATTATAATGCTTGCAAACTGATTCCAAGAACACATCAAAAACTTAATCCACCATGAAGTAGATGTCATCCCAAAGATGCAGGGATGGTTCAACATACATAAATCAATAAATATAATCCACCATATAAACAAACTGAAAAACAAAGGTCTTTGACAAAATATAATACCCCTACATGATCAAAGTCCTGGAGAGATTAGGGATATAAGGGACATACTTCAACATAGTAAGGGCAGTTTGCAGTAAGCTGACGGCCAACATCAAATTAAATGGAGAGAAACTCAAAGCAATTCCCCTAAATTCAGGAATGAGATGAGGTTGTCCACTCACTTCATATCTATTCAATATAGTACTTGAAGTCTTAGCTAGAGCAATAAGACAAGGCGATCAAGGGGATACAAATAGGAACGGAAGAAGTCAAAGTATCTTTATGCAGATGAGATGATATTATGAGTGATACATTTCTTATTTAATTTTCTTATTTTGAATATGTACTCATTTTCCTTGGATATTATATTATTTCTCTTTTTGTTGCCATGGTAAAATAAGGTAGAAAATTAAAGAGGAAGCATAGGAAATGGCTAAGTAGGGAAACACTTGCCATACAAGTATGAACCTTAGTTCAAATCCCCTATGAAGCTGGGTGTGGTAGCACACACCTGTAATTTCAGTGCTCCTACAGAGAGATGCAAGGTAGAGACAATCAAATTCTGGAAACTCATGGGCCAGCTAGTCTGGCATAGGTAGTGATCAAACAAAGAGACCCTGCTTCAAGCAAGATGGAAGGCAGTGATTGACACTCATTTTTCTTCTGACTACTCATGTGCTATACCATGTACATACCCACTCTCACACACATGAACATGTACAGATATATAAATTTGTACATTTACACATACAAACAAGGAAGAATGTTGTTTGGATCATGATTTTAGAGGTTTCAGTTTGGGATCTGCTGCCTCATTGCTTTGAGCCTCATGTGAATTAGAACATCATGGTACCTGAAGATTGTGTCACCTCATTGACATCAGGAAGCAAAATGAGAGTGAAGGGTAGGGTCCCAATATACTCTTTAAGGGCATATCTCAACTGACCTGTTTTCTCTGACTAGGTCCTACATCCTAACAGTTTACCAGTAGTTACTACCAGGCCTTTATCACATGACTTTTGGGACAATAATTAAAATACAAACCATGACAGACACAAGACTTAAGAATGGAATTGCTGGGACATACACCTATATATACTACCTATTCTTAGTATTTTTTAATATATTTAGTATTAGGCTTTCTCTGACTAGAAAGTGGTTCCTAGTTGAGGTTTTCACTTTACATTTTTCTCATTTGCAATCATTTGGCCTTTTGTGTGCTTGTTAGCTACAAGCTTACAGTCTTGCCTTCCCATTTTCCTATTTCTTTTTTTTTCCTGGTACTGGAAATTGGATTTAGGGCCTCAGTTTGTTCTTTTAGTGAGAAATTTACTTTTTTCCTTTGAAGTTATATTTTGTCATTTTCAAATATTGTGACTAGTGGTTTTTGCATCTTTCCCAAGAAATCTTTGCTCCTCTCCAATTTCAGGCTTTCTTTAGAAAATTATAGAATGTTAGCTTTCATATTATAAGTACACTATTGATCATAAAAGGCATGTACGTGGCCTGAATTTCATATTGAATCAGATTAATTAATGTCACTGTATAAAAGGGAATCATTTTGTAATTTCAATTCTTAGTTCAATGCTGTTGTCATTGGCATGGTAATTGAGTGGGAAGGTGAGGTAAATCTAGTCAAGCTCAGGAAACTGATGTTAGGATCCCTAGCTGATAACATAGCGACTTGATTTCTCTAGCTTATGGCTTTTCTTGTTATGAATATGAGCATTTTGATCAAAAAGTAATTCTTTTTATAAAAAAATACCCATTCAGAACCTAGAAAATGATGAGAAACTACTCAATTCATTTCAGATTGGTGTACAATTCAGACTCATCAAAACCTAAGGAAAGAAGGGACTCATATATATATTCAAATTATGAGTCAATTTTAAATTCTAAATAAAGCAAAACCAGGCACACTATGGAATGTATGAAGAAACTAAGCCCTTTTATTAAGAAAGTTATAATATTGCACAGAACTTAGAAAATGTGAAAATTATTCATACAAACATTGCATCTTTCAACATATTTATCTTGTAAGAAAAACATAAAATGCTGAAAGTACTTGAAAAAAGCAGATATTTATTTTAAGAAAAAAACTCTTAAAAAGATAAAGGTACAAATTTTCCCTTTTATTATATAAAACTATTTTGTCTGAAGTAATTCCAACATTCTTGATGGTAAAACATAACAATTGTTTTTAAAAAGCAGCAGAAATGGTCATCATCACCATTATTTAATGCATACCTATAAGTTTAGTCCAGCATAAAAATGGAGACAAAATAAACAACTTTCGAATGCTAAATAATCTTACAAAAAGTAGACATTGACATTCAAAGGAATGGACCTGTGCCCTTATCTTGCACCAATCACAAAAATAAACCCCAGATGGATTAAAGACCTAAGCATAAGATCCAGGATAATAAAATTCCTAGATGGAAATGTAGAGAAAGCCCTCCTTGATATTGTTGACATTGGCATTGATTTTGATATAACATTAAAAGCTCAGGCAACAGTTAACAAAAATAAACTAGTTGGGACTACACTACAAACTTCTGTATGGGAGCTAGAGAGATGGCTCAGTGGTTAAAAGCACTTACAGAGGAGCCAGGTTTGGTTGCCAGTATCCATATGGTTGTTTATAAACATCTGCAGCTCCAGTTCCATGGGATCCAAGGCTGCCTTCAAGCCTCTAAGGACACTGGGCATTCATGTGGTGCACATACATGCATGCAAACAAAATACTCATATACATAAAATAAAAAGAAATAAATACTTTTGAAAAACGCTTTTGTGTGACAAAGCAGTTAACAAAATGGAAAGACAGATTGACTGAAAGTGTTTAAACCCAAAGGATAAGTTTTAGAAAGGATGTAGATATTATAAGTAAACCCGTGTATTACACTGGTAGGGATATATATTCATACAGCCATTGTTGAAAACAGGGTGTAGGTTCCTCAAAAAGCAGTCTAGACCTACTATGTGACTCAGAAATCCTTGTGTTTGGCATATGAGGAAATGAAATGTGCAACTTATCTTTATACCAGTGTTCATTATAGCATCATTCACAATAGCCAAGAGATGAAAAATTACCTTTAATATAATGAACAAATGAATTGTTACATATAAAATCACAGTGGAATAGTGTCCAGTCTTTTTAAAATGGACACAGCCATTTGCTACAACATTGGATGAATCAGGAGACATTTTGCTAAGTGAAATGAGACAAATGTCGATCTACCTATGTGATCTAAGGAAAAAACCAACCAACCAACCAACCAACCAACCATCCAACCAACCTCAGAGGCGAAAAGTAATAACCATGGGCAGGGAGTAAGAAGAAATGGGGAGAAGTAGGTCATGGGGTACAAATTTATACTTAGGTAGTTTGCAAAGTTCTAGAGATGTGAAGTGCAGCTTGAGAATAGTAGTTAATATGGTAGTGTTTGTTTAAAATTTGCTGAGAGAGTAGATTTTAGGAGCTTTCACTAAAGATGACAAATATGGAAGGTGAAGGAAATGTTCATTTATTTGAGTATTGGTAATTGTTTCACCATGTCTACATGTACTAGATACCATAAAAGATAAAAATAGATGTTAGAAGAGAATATATTCATATACCTATAACAGTTATACAAGACTTTTTAAAAAAGATTTATTTACTTATGTCTAAGGGTGTTTTGTCTACATGTACATTTGCACACCATAAGAAGGTACTGTATTCTACAGTTACAGATAGTAATGAGCCACACTGTGGGTGCTGGGAAGTGAACTCAGGACTTCTGGAAGAACAGCCAGTGCTCTTAACGACTGAGCCATCTCTCTAGCCCCAAGTTATACAAGATTTTACAAAATCAATAAAGGACTATAAAAAGTAATTTATAAATAAAAACAAATAACAATACCTTTTATTTGTATTAGTAGTGGCCACTTCAAAGATCCAATGAAAAACATTCCCCATAAAATAACTGCAAAGCATAAGTATTTAGTAATAATCTCAGCTACAACTCATAGGACCAATGTGAACCTAATATTTAAATTCTCAGAAGTAAGGCAGAATACTTACATTATATGCCATGATCTAATTACAAGACTAAAATTGCTGGTCAAATATAAATTCTCCCTAGATCACTGTATAGATTCTGTAGCTTAAGTTTAGGAAAATGCCTGGTGTTTAATCTCATCTTTCACTGCTGTGCAGTAGAGCAAGCAAATATGAAACATATTCATGAAGCTATAAGGGAAAAAAGTTAATGATTTTTTCTGTCAAGGGAAAAATAAAGAGGATTAGAAGAGGTGGGCAGAAGCCAAGTTAAAAGTTTGATGTGTGAAGCAATTGCTGCATGTGCTGTATTGCACTGTGTTGTGTTGTATGGGTGTGAATGTGCCACAAACTGCTTACTGAAGCTTTCAAAGAGAACTGACACCTGTATAAGTTATTTGGGGAAGGAGAGTTGGAGATTTTATGAGACCAACTGCCTGTTGCAGCAGCCAGAGTGAGAAGTGAAAGACCACAATGGATGGCAGTGGAATTGAAAGAATGGACTGTGGAATATTTAGGTTAAGTTTGAAAACACTCAGTGGCCAACTGGACTGGAAGAATTTTGAAATTCATAGCATGGCAATGCCACCAAGGTTGTCCTCTTGTTTCTGTCAGAATGTAACCTATTTTTCCATACTCACATCAAATGTGATGCTCTCTGATCAGCCAGATGGTCCAAGAGGGTCTCTTGGCTTCTGACTTGTTTAATACATTTATTATATGACTTTTATTTTCACCTTGAAGTAATTTGAGCTTGTTGATACCTATGACATTGTTAATTGAACTGTTTCAGAGCATGAATGACTTAACAAATGCATTTTATGTCATTTATAGTATATAATGCAGGGGTTTGTACATAGTTGGTGCGCAATAAATACAAAAATTGGAGCACTGATGATCAGTCATTTGTTGCTAGTGATTTTGCTTGGTTAGACAGTTTAAGGTAGTTTTCATGTATTTCTTAGAATCAGCTATCACTATAATTAAGAAACTAGATGTTGACAATCTTAAGAAGTGATGTGAGATAATTTAAATTCTAGAAATAGCCCAGATTTGTTTTTGTTTGTGTGTGTGTGTGTGTGTGTGTGTGTGTGTGTGTGTGTGTGTGTGTGTGTTTTGTTTTCAATTCTTTTTCACAATTTTTCCTGTGGGGCTCAGGTATTTTAACTGGTATAATATGTAGTCACTTCTTCCCCTACCATGTTTCTGTGCTAGAACTAGACTGTTTTATCTACTTAGATCTGATTCCAGAATGCCTGCCTGGCTCAGACAGTAGAGTTGCCCCACATAATCTATAAATACAATTTAAGTAACTTATCTAAATTGTAAATTCTCACAAAATTTTTAGTGTTAGTGCAATTTATATTTTCATATTAATTTTCTAATTTTTCAGGTTTCTAATTTCCTGTTCATATTGAGCTTGTGAATTTAATTGCCTTATACATAAGATTTGATTTAATTTTTATATCAACCCATTAAGGATCAGTAGTTAGTTCCTCCACTTTAATTTAGAGTCCTGTTTTGTGATTTTTTTATGTTTATGGACCTTTTCCACAAGGCTAGTATATTGTAACATTTGGACAAGCTTTTAATAGTACTTTGATTTTCTTTTTTTTCAGGTTTTTATTTTATTTTATTATTTTATTTTTTTATTTTTTTGGTTTTTCGAGACAGGGGTTCTCTGTGTAGCTTTGCGCCTTTCCTGGAGCTCACTTGGTAGCCCAGGCTGGCCTCGAACTCACAGAGATCCGCCTGCCTCTGCCTCCCGAGTGCTGGGATTAAGATTTATTTATTTATTATGTAGACAGTGTTCTGTCTGTGTGTATCCCTGAAGGCCAGAAGGAGGCACCAGATCTCATTATAGATGGTTGTGAGCCACCATGTGGATGCTGGGAATTGAACTCAGGACCTATGGAAGAACAGCCAGTACTCTTAACCTCTGAGCCATCTCTCCAGCCCCGGTTTTTATTTTTTATTATTTATTTTTTATTTATTTTCGAGATAGGGTTTCTCTCTGTAGTTTTGGAGCCTGTCCTGGAACTCCCTCTGTAGACCAGGCTGGCCTTGAACTCAGGGAGATCTGCTTGCCTCTGAACTCAGCGAGATCCGCTTGCCTCTGCCTCCGGAGTGCTGGGATTAAAGGCATATGTCACGACCACCCGGCTTTCCTTTGATTTTCATATGAGAAAATTTCTAATGAGTGAAACAACTATGTTAATAATCATTTTGTAATAGTATATGATGTCAGATGAACACAGGGCTAGGAATGAAGTCGTGATATTTTAAAATGTTCAGCATTTATTATTTTCAAAGTGTGCACATCTGTAAAATATGAAAGCTGGAAATATTAGCCCCTCCTTTTGAGTTATAAACTAGACTCATACCTATAAGTACATAGTGGGCACTAAATACAAACATATTTGGTTAACTTTATAGAAAATTAATTTAATAAAGTTATTACTTACTAAAGATTTGGCCTATTACTTTTTCATGATTTATGTTTCTAAACTGGAGTGAAGACATTTTTGTGCTTTTGATTATAAGTCAAACATTCTCCTAGAAGAGGGATACAGACAGAGGATAAAACCTAAAATACTGAGGCCATTTGCTTTTCATACAGTTGGCTCATTTTGCTTTAGAAATCATGTGAATTTTGGTTATATCCTAGTATTGCCCCAAGATCTTACAATAGATCCAAATTATTGTATTTTCCTATCACTGAAAGGCTATATATTTTTATAGAAATGGCATGTACATTTTAGTAATCTTGCATGTTTTATCATCTAGAGGAATTTTCCAGGACAAACAAAGTTTTTCTGTTCCTAGGGAGAAAAAAAATGCTACTAGATCTCTCTTTTTCTACCACATCTTACGTTATTCATAACTCGGATCATATTCTAACATTCATCTTGTACAGTTCATCCACAGCCATCCTGTTAATCTTTGCCTGTGTGTTGATAATGTCATATATCAGATCTAAACCCTTTTCCTGAATCTCAGGCTAAAAGTTTATTATTCCCACTTTCTGTCATTTGGGATGGTAGACTGCATTATGTAACACATATTTATTGTTTATCATTACCGTATTATGTAACACATGGAGAAAGTGTATATGCAAAGTAACAAAATAGCCAAAGAGAATGTTTATTAAGGCCTTAGTGTATGTTCATTCTAGTTTTTTGATGCACTTTTGAATGTCAACAATTTATAAGGATGGAATGGGGTCTGTTGTAGTAGTTGGTTAGGAGGAGGGGCTCTTACCACATTCCACTCAAGCCCTACTTCTCAAATTCTGTTTCATCTCTAAACTAATATCACACTGTATAGGATATATGTATGTGTATATATGTATGTAGACATGCATACTTATACATATATGTGTGTGGACTAAATGAAATATATCTAAGACAGTTAAATTCCTGGAGTGTAGTGAATGTTTAGTAAGAACACTGTTTGATTACACGGTGTATTGTGCCTTTATCTCTTTCCTAGTTATATCATGAAAATGTTTACATGTCAATAAAGACTTGAAGTACACAAAATATATGCATGTTGTAAACTATTACATGGTACAGATAATTTCTTAATACTAATTTTTACATTTTGAAGTGTTACTAGTTTCAGCTGTCATAATTTCTCATTTTGCTTTTCTTCTATTATTGATTTTGTTATGCACTGTAATACCTATAGCTATGGCTTGCACATGATTAGCTGCTCAACTAATATTTGCCAAATGAAAAAGTAAATGAATTAAATGTAATTTATCATGAACAAAGCATGGAATCTGACTTCACGAAGGCATTATTTATAAATACCATCACAACAAATTATGTGAGAAAGCCAAACACTAAAAATTATGGTTGTGTGGAGAGGAAAAAAGCAACTTAAAACCTGAAGTATGTAAGTTGTTTTCTCTTCTGCTTTCTCTTTTTCAATTTGACTGGTTCACAAAATGTGAACTCATGGGAAACATTTCCTTGAAAGCTATTAAAGTGAGTGTAACTTTACTTTCATACTCATTCCTAGCCAATAAAGATGCCCTTTTCTGTTTTGTTGAAAGGAAGTGCATTGTTGTACATAATTTTGAGTGTCTCAATGTTCCCTGAATATATGTTTAATCTAGATAGATGAAATTTATGTGACCTTACAGTATTTGGGAGCCTTGGACTAGGAAGTAATTTTGCAGGCTAAATACACCCACAGGATCTAATTATGGTTGGGATTCTTTAACATGGATGAATTCTTGCTTAGAAGATCTTCTTGGTTGCATTTTCTTGGCCAGATTGAGTAACAGACTTAAGGCCCTGCATGAAGGCTGATTTGTGTCAAACAGCAAAGTGAGCTAACATCGTTGTTTGTTGTTTATGTTCCTATCCATTACATGAAGCTAATAATCCCCATATCACAAGTATAAAATAAATTAGTACTTACGAACCAACTATCGGGTGAGGAAGAACACACTGGCATGTGTCATTTTGATGAACAATTTATATAGCATAGAGTAATCGAATAAAAACAATAGAGGTGCAAAATTCTCGACCTAGCAAGTTTGTCTAGAAAATGGACTTAGTAAAAACAAATATTTGACATAGATGGATTGCTTCTTGCTTTAAGAACTATCTATCTCTTCTGTCTAAACCATGTGTCAGTTACTTATGCTCTTTCAATTTCAAATTAACCTTTTTATTTTCTTGCTTTGAGAAAAGGCACTGGGCCCTTTTAAAGGTTCCTTTTCTTTACCACTTAGCCACCGAAGTTGTGTCAATAGATGGACTAGAAAGTTAGGTCAGGAAGGAGTGGTTTGTTTTCTGATGTCTGTTTTCTCAGCAGGCTTTTCCTTGGACATCTTCAGTGGTGTTTATCTTCTCCATCCAGTAGTCAGTAGTTTTTTCCTCATGTCCATAGCAGCAGATTTATTGCAGAGTACTTCTGGTAGGATATTGTCTAGGAGTTCCCAATGTTACAGATGATAAATTTCTGGGAATTCTACTGCATAAACAACACAAACTTCTATGCATTGAACCAGATATTTGTCCTCTCCAGTAAAGTATAGGTACCATCCTGCATGGAAGATGCTTCTTTGGTCATTTAATCTAAGTCTTAAGGGGGCTCATTGCATCTGGTAGCTATAACTCTTGTACTTAGAATTCACTTTATGTACTACTAATCAGTTTCTCATGACTCCATTCTCATGCCATTCTAGTCCTTTGATATCGTGGGTTTTTTTTTAACCTTCAGAAATTAGGCTAAGACAGGTGAAGCCAATTTATTGTGTGTGTAGTTGAACTAGATCAAAATAACACATTTCAAGTCTCCTGTAAAGTGGTGTCTTACAATCCCAGAAAGATAAGCATTTCTCCCTGGGTCTCTATGTGTTGTGTCTTTGTCTCTTGTCTCTGTCTCCATGTCTACTGCCTTTAATACTAAGAACTTTACTGTTCTTATTCTTTTCAATCTGTCTCAGTCTTTATAAACTTGATTTCTTTTTTTTTATTAAGTTGGTTCTTAGTACCAGCTTTGCTGATAGCAAACTATCATTTGACTTCCATGGGTCTCAACTTCCTTGTTGGCACCATAGAGCTATAAAAGACGATAAATTAATGAAATGACAGATATAAATGTGTTTTGTAATTAATAGGGTGCTATAGAGAGGAAAGATATTACTTGTGTATATTACATAGATGGTTTCCCCTTTTATGTGCTTAATATTTTAATTGCCATTTATTTTAAAAGCCTTGAGGTACACTCAAGGATGCTTATAGCCTAATAAAACTTATTAAAATACATAGAATTATTAGATGGCATTGAATGTACTGGGTGCTAAAATAGGTGAGAAAATCAGACTAAAGCAAACCTCATAATTGGAATTTAATTATGGCCTCAGGATCCATGGTTTAGTTCCAAGAAAAGATCTTGAAGTATCTAAGCTGTCATCTGCTAAATGGCTGTGATGTTCATGGGACTTGCACTAGGCACTTTACATATATTATAAACACTAACCTTTATATTTGTTTTACAATCATTTTATTATCTTGGAATTATTTTCAAAATATTTTGCTTGTGGACAGATTTGTGTCTTCACATAGAAAATTTAGTTTTTAATGTAACTTTTCAATTTTATACTACTTGTATATATTAATGGACACTTGTATTCAAAAATGATTTAAATTTTGTTTTACTTCAGAACAAGAGTAAATGCAAAGACTTTATGATAGTCTGTATACCATAAAAATTAAATTATACTTGCCATTAGACAAAGAATATTCTAGAGGATGACATGCTTGGTTGTATATAGAAAGAAATGGAGCATGCAATTTAAATTAGTGATTATTATTTGAACCAAAGTGTCCTGTTAAATGAAAGGATGTCCACATTTTCTCAGAGAGATATGAGTCCATGCATTGTTAGTTTGAAGATAAGATTTAAGCTTCCTTTTTGATGGTAATGCAATATATGAGGATAGCTCCTATTAGAGCAGAGGTTTCTAGCAGATGCTGTGTTTTGTACTGGATATAGAAAGCACAATTTGAATAGATTCTCTATTTTAATGATTACTAGAAGAAAACCCTGCTGTATCACACTTATGACTTAATGGATGTTATTGCTTAAGACTAGAACAGGTACCAGTACACTAGTGCAATGCTCTGGCATGCCCAAGAATGCATTTCTGCATTGTTTGCATGGATACTTCAGACCTTCTTTTATTAAAAAAAACATAAAAGTCTCTTATAGTATACATAATTGTGAAGTGGAATAACCAGATCTGTGGGTTATTTTTTCTGTTTTGTTGTTTGAAGTCATCATGATTCAGTAAATAAAAACTGAATTAAAAAAATAAGCAGACCTAGGCTACGAGGGATATGGTAGTATTAAGGGATGGTTTTGATGAACTCATTGATTCATCCTTTGATTGTATATGAAGACAATATTAACTAGGTGTTCAAATTATTTGCTGCTGTTATATAATAATCAATTGTATGCAAAACAAGTATCCAACAAAAAATGAAATAATTTGACATTTTTACAAGCATAATGAGAATGATGTTTTTCTTTGCATGTCATACATATAGAAACACATTTTGGTGTGAAAACTTTGAATAACAGTGCTTCTTTGAAACATACAAACACACAAAGAAGGCTATCAAACCTACACAAGAGATTCAGTCTTTCCAATGGTCATCATAGAACCTTATGTATTAGAAATACCATGTCTAGGTGTATCTCTGGAGGACTTTAAAACTAATGCTCAAACAAATGTATGCTCATGTGAAGGCAGCCCTTCACTATAGCCAACAGGTGAAAATTGGCGATGGGGAGCAAATCTTTCATGAATATAAATTTTATCTGGGGGAATAAATGTAGTTTGCAACAACTTTGGTGGAGTGGCTCCCTAACATTCTGAATACCGTAGATACCTCAAAAGTGATCACTTAAGTCATTAATTTTATTTCATATGACCGTCAGTTCAAAAAACAACTACCAACAAAGATGCCTACCCAATAGTGTGGTGTGTGTGGTACTACGTGTGATGATGTTAGGTTGTTCACAAATATTACCTGTTATAGGAGCCATCTCTCTCTTTTGACAAGCTGTTTTTATCAGTGGTAAATTATATCCATTTTCTAGTCACAGTCACGGGGATTTTTGTTTTAAAATAAATGTTCAGTTTTAGTATTGATTTAAAACAAAAGTAAACAATAAAGTTTCCACTGAGATGACAAATGAGGACGAGTCACAGATGACTGAAAAATGGAAACTTCAAGAAACACTGTTTTCTGTGCTCAAGGGAATTTATTTTTAATGAGTACATATTGAACATTAGTTTCAGCTCATCAAAACTGAACAAAGACGTAGTTTTTGCCTTTGGAGCTCTCATCCTAAGAAGGGTGATAAGTCACGCTTATCAATAATTCTAAGAATTGGAATGTGCCAAGTTCTTGAACAGAGGACAAAGTGAGTTCATACTAAGGTACCTGTTTGGTTTGCAATACAATATGGAGACAATAAACTGAAGGGGAAGACCCTCAACCTAATTTAGGTATTGTTGCTCTGTTAGGACCCCTCTACCTCTACCTTTTTCTCTATCAGTAAACTGGACGTCATCTAGATTCTAGCTCTCCTTTATCCCCTCACATATGGAGATAATATACCAGGGAATTATGAATATATGACTTTTGGAGCTAGACTGCTTTGATGCAAATTCTAGGTCCAATAT
>CABHPP010113406.1:6821-24893 GCA_902168425.1 Peromyscus attwateri
TTCTTCTTCTTCTTCTTCTTCTTCTTCTTCTTCTTCTTCTTCTTCTTGATTTATTTATTATGTATACAGTATTCTGTCTGCATGTATACCTGCAGGTCAGAAGAGGGTGCCAGATCTCATTACCAATGGTTGTGAGCCACCATATGGTTGCTGGGAATTGAATCTAGAACCTCTGGAAGAGCAGTCAGTGCTCTTAACTGCTGAGCCATCTCTCCAGCCCTCTGTCTCCTATATAACTGGTAAAAAAAAAAAATAACTTCAAAGCCAGGCATGGTGGTGACTAACTGTAATTCCAGCTTTTAGAAATCTGAGACAGGAGGATGGAGGGTTTCAGGCCAGTCTGGGCTACAGAGTGAGACCTGGTTTCCAAAACCAAAAACAAGCATGCAAACAAAACCCCGAACATAAGGGCTTTAACTATTATAAGACCTGCAGACTCCTAAGGTTATTTTTTTCCTTTGTTCTCGCTTATTCTACTGCCTGAACCTTCCATTGATGTTACCATTATGGGTATTTGAGATAGGGGAAGACAGATGGCGTCAACATGGACCTCGTCACCGTGGAGGCACACACAGCTTGTGAGAAGCCGGACTCACTCAATACCCAGGGACTCTGATGCCCACCCCTGCCTGAGAGCATGGGTGCAGACTGCAAGGTGCAGGCCATGCTCTCCCCACCTTATTTGCATCACGCTGGTACTTTGTCTTTTGACACTGTCCTGCGTCGGTGGCTCCCCTTGATGTCCTGAGTCACACCCTACTCTCTAACAGAAAGAATGGTCAGTAAGATATCTGGGGCTCCCTCTAGTCAACCTCGTGTTGGGGAGGAGATGTCCTATCAGCTCTTTGCACTGGCCCAGGCACAGGCTGCCACACCCACATCCATTTCAAGCCATCAAATTGGAAACAGATGTTTTCATCCCTGTTGCTCATTCGATAAGAGTGTCCTTTGTTCTGCTTTGGGGGCTGGGGCCGTCTCCTGCTGTTGTTCCCCACTTCACTTTTTAGTTTTCTTTTCAAAGCCTCTCTTAAAACATTTTGATTTCTAACTAAATGCCAGCGGAACAAAACAGAGCAGGCATGTGCGAAGCGTCTCAGAAGATTCCAGACAACAGAGGGAAACAGCACCGTGCGATCATCATGCATGTTTTGGTTTTCGGTTCTTCTTTCAGAAACAGTTAACTGTGCATTCCGGGTCTTTTCAAGACAGAACTTGTTTTTCTTCACATTCACATAATATTCCATTCTGCAGAAATACCAGTTAGATAGCCAGTCTTCTGTTGATGCACTTTATCTCCTTTAAGGAATTGTGTGGACTTTAAACACCCTGGCTTGCCTCTGGTTGTGTACGTGTGGATTTTTGCTTGATGGCAACTACATTGTGTTTTATACTGTTCCCCTTCTCTGCTTCTAAATTTGAGCATGCGCTATTTATGCGAGCTCAGAAGTTCATAACAACAGTTTTCATCTCATACATCCCTTCTTTTCAATGCCAAGGGCACTTACTGCTACTCCTAGGCCACCGGATGATTTTCCCTCTTCAAATAAATAGCATGTTTTTGAGAACAGAGATTACATCTTAATAATAATAAGAACATTGATTCGACATTCTTGGATGAGATGACAGATTTTTTTTTTTTACAGTCTGGAGGTTGAATGTCTGAAATTGGCATCACTAGGTCAAAATCATGGTGCTGATAGCTGTACATACTTGCTAATGTTGCCATAACAAAAAGCCATAGGCTGGTTAACCTAAACAGTAGACATTTCCAGGGACTCAGCATTTCTGTGTCTGTATATGTGATCTCTCTCTCTCTCTGTGTGTGTGGGTGTGTGTGTGTGTATGTATGCACATGTCAGAGTATGGCATTGGTGTCCCACTCTATCACTCTACCTTATTCCGTCCACACAGGGTCTCTCACTGAACCCAGAGCTAGGCTGCTGGCCAGCAGGTTCCAGCAATGCTCCTGTCTCTACCAATCACAGCATGGGGATTACAGGTGTGAGTAGCCACGACTGGACTTGTATGTGGGTAACAAGTGCTCTTACCACTGAGCCATCTCTTCACCTTGTTTTCAGTTTCACCAAGGAAGAAAGGGTTCGAGAGATTTGCTTAGCTCTGTGGAGCCAGGATGGGAAACAAGATCTCAGATTACAGTGCCCCTGTCCTGTTCCCCAGGCCTGGATGTCCCCTTTTCTGAACCCATGGAGACATCTAACACACCCTGAATGTTTAATGAAAATGCACTAGCACAGCAGGAGTGAGGACAGCCCATCCCAGGGGTCATGGCCAGGCAGTGTACCTGAACAGATTTCCTTGAAGACAAGTGTCTGACCATGACCACGGCTGAGTTTCCATTAGAACTACCCAACTTTCTTCCTCCCTCCCTCCCTCTTTCTCTCCCCTCTCCCTCCACCTCCTTCTTGAATTTATTCTTTAAGAATGTCACACACATTCATATGTATTGTTAACATATCCACCCTTATTCCTTTCCCAGCTCTCAGTGGACACCCCCCCCCCCCCCCCGCCCACATATGTTACCCTCAGCATGTCCCTTTTCCAACTTCAATTCTTTTTATTTTATTTTTTAATATCTCAGCAAATCCAATTAGTGCTGCCTATATGTGGATGAGTGTGAGCTCATCCAACAGAGCACGTGGCAGTAGTCACACTCCCAGAGGAAAATGTTTATTTTGTTTCCGACTGCCATCAATTGCCAATAGCCCCTCCCCTAGCGGTGGAACCTCACGAGCTTCTGCCCTATCCATACTGCAGTTCTGACCGGTTCCATCGTGTGCTGGGCTTTTCCAGGCAGCCACAGTTGCTGTGAGTTCTTGAGTGTGGTGGCCTTGTCTTGCTTAGAAGCCAGCATTCATGACACTCCTCCCGTCCTCTGGTTTGTACAGTCCCCACAGGAGAGTCAGGGAGTGCAGGGAGCGGCTGAGGATGGCGAGTTGGATTGGTATCACTCTTCTTTTAGCGTTCTCTCCTTAGCACACAGCCTTTGAGAAATCATAAAATGGAAAAAGAAAAGCCGTTGGACCGATCAGGTGAAATGACGTTCTCAGAAAAAAGACACATCTGTGGAAAGACTCCGTAAGGGTTACTGACTGATTAAAACTACAGTAATTGTGAAGAGCTAGAATGTTGCAGATCCAGAGCCAAATTGGCTTGACCTTTCTTTACTTCCCCCAAATAGCCATGTATTAGAAGATGCCTACCTATTTCATCCAACATCCTTTATGAGGTAAAATCCTTGCTGGGATGTGCAAGTGAATCCCTAGCTCCCACCAGCCTGTCAGATCATCTGAGGCAGACACCAGAGACTCTCATTCCACTGTAGCCTAGGTACCTGCTGAGTCTACTATTGTACTAGAAACTATGGCTGGATTCCTACCTTTCCTTGTTCTGTTCCTCCGAAAACTCCGTGAGACTCTTCCCACATTGGAACATGGAATTTTGGGTAATCAGATGTGTAAGGGTTTCTATTCCTTAGTAAAAATACCGTGACCAGAAGCAACTTGGGGAAGAAAGGGTTTATTTTACCTTATCCTCCTTGGTAAGTCCGTCACTGAGGGAAGTCAGGACAGGAACCTGGAGACAGGAGCAGATGCAGAGGCCATGGACGGGTGCTGCTCACTGGCTTGCTCCTCATGACTTGCTTAGTTTGCTTTCTTATAGAACCCAGGACCACCAGTCCAGGGATGGCACCACCCACAATGGGCTGGGCCCTCCCCACATCAATCATCAATCAAGAACATCCATTATAGGCTTGCCCATAGGCCAATCTGGCGGGGGCATTTTCTCAGTTGAGGTTCCCTCTTCCTAAATGACTCTAGCTTGTGTCAAGTTGACATAAACGCAGCCAGCACACCTGGATCTCATGTTCTGGGGCCATGGTCACTTGTCTTTGGCTCCAGAATAAACTCTCATTTAGATGAGAGCTGTGTTTTTGTATGAACCACAGAAAGGTGAAGAGTCTTGTGAAATGGACGTGTTAGGCTAGAAGACGAAGGCTGAAGCTCAGGAAATCAGAGGATGACTTTGCAGAACCAGGGGTTGGTAATTGGTATTTAAGTATGAGAGCCTATTAATTATCCTTATCAAAATAGTTTCATTAGCATGCATAATTGCCTTGTCATAAAAGAGGGCTTGCATTGTGAACTGCCAGGCAAGCAAAACCCCCCATGACTTTAAAACAACATGCAGCAAACTCTTCCCTAAGGAAAGAAAACATCTCAGGCTAACTTCAGCCCGAATCTGGCGAGTGAGGTGTGCTGTAGGGAGCATCTGGGGCAGAGACGTCGTCTTTCCTCTTCTTGTGAGCATCTCTAAATGTCATGTGTCATCTGTCACTCTGTTCTGAACTACAAGTTCATACAGTGTAAGTTATAAAAGATTGATTGGTTGATAATTAGGAGACTTTAGATTCTAGAATGTGCATGCTGCGTGGCAGCCCCAGTGGTAGTGAGGTGGACAGGAGAGGAGACTGAGGGCAGGGCAGACCTGGAGACCTTGGCAAGGCCATCTTAGTGAAGAGAAAGCAATGGGGGGGATTTAGCTGACCCTTGTCCTTGGGAGTTCATCTGATAGGAGCCACGGCGAAGGTTCTGGGATGGAGTCACAGGAGAAGGCTGGGGTGACTGGAGTTTGCATGTTATGTTCATAGTGACACCCGGTCGGCAGTAAATACCTCAAGTCTGTCTTTAGATAGAGTCTTACCCAGGATGGTCATGAACTCCAAATCCTCCTGCCTCAGCCTCCCAAGTGCTGGGCTGTCAGGTGTGTGCCACTACAGCCAGCTCTACTCCCTAGTGTATGGTTCCCACTGTATGGTTCCCCTGGCATGAAACTCAGGCTGTCAGTCTTGACAGTAATCTCCTTTACCTGCTCAGCCATCTTGCCAGCCCCAGTTCAAATTTGCAAGTAAGATTTTTAAGACCCCTCCCTCCCACGTTAAGTTGTAAGTAGGAGCTTTTAGAAGCCCGACTCCAGTGTTTGCGAAGATCTGGGAAGAGTATCAGTTTTATGAATGAGCAACATAACAACATGAAAAACTGAAAATAGGATGTGAGTTCCACAGAATAAACACGAACATCATATTTGCCTTGTGAACCTAGTTAAAAGGCATGTTAAAATGGCAGCTCTTGGCTAAATGAAAAAGAAAATTGTAGAAACAGGAACTGCACCAACATTTGCTGTTGTGCTAACCACAGACTTACCCCCCAGTCCCCTCTCTCACCTGACCCCCATGCGAAAGCAGATGCTTGCAGCACTTGGGAATTTTCTTGTTTGAGAGAGGAAGTTTGGGAAAGGCTTTGTTTATGCAGGAAGGGCGGCAGGGATACACACACACACACACACACACACACACACACACACACACGCACACGCACACGCACACGCACACGCACACACACAGAGGGTGGTTTCTCTTTGCCCCCTTCTGACTTGAATGCACATTGACTGTGACTGCTATCTTGAAATAAAAAAGAACAGGACAAACAAAAGCCTGACCTTGGGATGCAAGCTCTGATTCCATCAGGCTTCTGTGGTGGTTTGAGTTCTTCAGAATTCCCACGTTCACAGATCAGTCTTTGAGAGATCTTACAGAGAGGCAGTGGGAACCCTGAGTGCAGAAGCCTCATGGGAGGTCTTGGGAGAATGCTCTCGAAGGGGCTTGTGAGAGTCCGGTCTTTTCTCCCCTTCGATCCCTGGCTTGTTTTGTGTCTCACCCACTGTCATGTGCTGCTGTCATCAAAGCCCCAAAGCCATGCGGTCACTCTGTCTTTACTGGAACTTCCAGAACGGTGAGCTAAAGCCAACCTTTGCCTGTTAGGACTCACATGCTTCCGGTATTCTGTCATAGCACCAGAAAGCTGATTAAACAGCTATTTGGTGAGAGTCAGAAGCGAGATATTTAACAACTGCAGGTCAAACTGTGTTATTTAAAGATATTTCTAGAAAGTTTATACTATTTGAAGCTAAAATAGTTCCTAATGGTGCACAGCATTCTGACTCTATTCCTCACTGACAAACACCAGCATGTTTATGAAATTCTAACAGCTGATAGTGACCTAGGGAGTGTATTATTTTGGCTTATCTTCTAGTCTTCATGCACTTTCAAATGACATTTTCAATAATCATATTGTTTTAATTGACATTCATGTATGTTCTGGGTAGAATCATATCTCTCTGTTTGGTTTTTGAGAATGAGCAAATGTATTTTGTGAGAGTCAGGGCCCTCATCTCAAACTATGATAGAAGGAGGCAGGCTGGCAGGAGTTTCATTTTATAGGGAAAATCAGACTTGGATAAGAATTTTTATATAAAATTCTATATCATCAAAATTTGAAGGAATAGTAGGAAGTATGCGTTCTATGAGGAACGCTCACATATTTTCAAACTCTCTTAAATTAACGAGTCCTAGATTTACTTTGCCTCTTTTCTTTTACTCTGTGGTCCTGGGAGGATGGGGTCTCATCATATAACTCATGGTGGCCTTGAACTCACAATCACTCCTGGTATAATTGCTTTTCAGAGCTGAGGAATGAACTCAGGCCCTTGAGCATTTGAGGAAAGACGTCTACCACAGAATCATGCCCCGACCTCCTCTCCCCTCCCTTTCTCCACTCCAGGGATCCAGTGGTCTCCACACAGACTTTCCTGGTCTTTTTCTCAGTGGCTATTTTGTGCTTCTCTGCCCCAAGGGCCTCTGCACAGCTGTGGCTTGTGGTGAGACTGCATTCCCTGCAGTTTCTGTTTGTTTCTCCTTCATGCTTTGTGCTGGGAGTTTTATGGTCTGTTCTGAAAACCACTAGTGTCTTTTGTACTAAAAACAGGGTTTTGATGTTTCCCAGGTTTGGCTTGGACCCAGGATCCGCTCACTTCAGCTTTCTGAGTACTGGAGTTACAGGCTTGTCCCACTCAAGTTTTCTTAAGGACCTCGCTTGCCTCCTGACAGGTACCTGGATTCACTTGTGGCTGCCTGGGCACAAGTAGAGGCTAGAGGTTGACACTGGGAATTCCCCACTTCCTTAGACATTCTGTGTGCATCTATATACGTGTGTGGGTATGTAGGTGGCAGAGTGAACATGTGGAGTTCAGAGGACAACATGTAGGTGTTATTTCCTTCTACCATGTGGGTCTGGGTGATTGAACACAGATCACCACCTTAGGGGCAGGCACCTTCACCCACTGAGCTATGCTACTGTCCAAACTGCCTGCTTTTAGTACATTTACTTACAGGAAAAGCTTGATTGCAAAAAGTTGTTTTAAAATTTTTTACTCTAAGCGTGTGCTGGCAAGTTCTCTCTCTCTCTCTCTCTCTCTCTCTCTCTCTCTCTCTCTCTCTGTGTGTGTGTGTGTGTGTGTGTATGTGTGTGTGTGTGAAAGAACACCACTTGGGAGTCTCACCTTCTGCCTTGTTATATTTGCCACTCTACAGCTTACCCCAGGCTAGCTGGCCTGCAAACTTTCAGGCAATTCCTCTGTCTTGGCTTCGTACTTCTCCAGGGGAGAGTCCTAGCTTTACAGATGTACATGTCTACATCTGGCTTTCTGCATGGATTCTAGGAGTCAAATTCAGGCCCTCAGACTTGTGCACTGAGCCATCTCCCCAAGTCCCCTCTGACCCCAAGATTTTGATTGTGTTAATTAACATTGAGCATTTCCATGGTGCTTTACACATATCAATTCACCTTTTTCTCTAAACTGTAAGAGGTAGGAGCACTTTGCATACCAGTTTTTTTTTTTATCTCAAGGCAAGCTTTATTTTTCAGAACACAAACAGAATATCACACAACAACTGTGAAAAAACAAATCCTTGGGCTATATAAGCATATGTGGTGCTGCTCAGTCATATATATAATAGTTCCACATTTTTTTTCTCTTTTAGGAATCAATATACAGTTTTCTACAGTGGGTAAAACAATTTACATTCCTACCAATGACATCATGTTGTTGCTTCCATTCAGTTTCCTTGCTAGGTAACACAGGTACCCTGATAATCCATTGTGATTTTGATTTGCATTTCCCTGACAACAATTGACACTGAACACTTATTCATAAACTTGGCCACCATTTCTGTCATTTTGACAAGGCAGCTACTCAGTTCTTTTGTGCATTAACTTATTTATTTATTTTTTTAATTCTATGACATAGCCTTTATTTAACTTGTTCTTCCATTACCTAATGTGTTCCCAGATAAACATACTATTGCTCCTTTACACTCTCCAGTGTCTGCTCATATCTCACCTTCTCACAAAGGCCATCTGTAGCCTTTTCATACAGCCAGCAATGGTTATTTCACATTATATTCTACCTCTCTACCTACAGCATCTAAAACAGTACCTGGAAACATCTACTCAATAAACATACAAAGCAACAAAACATACTGTACTATTTTCCTGTGAGTAATTCTTCAGTCACCTTTACTTACATATACTATATACGTATATATGAAACTGATTTATCATCGCACTAAGTGTTTCTTCCCAATCGGGCCTCTCTCGGGGGTGAACATTTCTATGTAGCTCTGGAACAAACTCATCCTCTTCAGACTGTATTGAGGACTTCATCTTCCTTCTTTAGGTTGGATTTTTCCTTCTAGTGCTTTCTGTAAGGCTGGGTTTGTGGATAGGTATTGATTAAATCTGGTTTTATCATGGAATATTTTGTTTACTCCGCCTATGGTGATTGAAAGTTTTGCTGGATATAATAGTCTAGGTTGGCATCCGTGGTCTCTTAGTGTCTGCATAACATTTGTCCAGGACCTTCTAGCTTGCATAGTCTCTATTGAGAAGTCTGGTGTTATTCTGATAGGTTTGCCTTTATATGTTACTTGGTCTTTCTCCTTTGCAGCTCTTAATATTTTTTCTTTGATCTGTATGTTTAATGTTTTGATTATTATGTGGCGAGATGACTTTCTTTTTGGATCCAGCCTATTTGGTGCTCTGTAAGCTTCTTGTATCTTCATAGGTATTTCTTTCTTTAGGTTAGGAAAGTTTTCTTCTATGATTTTGTTGAATATATTTTCTGTGCCTTTGAGTTGGTATTCTTCTCCTTCTTCTATCCCTATTATTCTTAGGTTTGGTCTTTTCATGGTGTCCCAGATTTTTTGGACGTTTTGTGTTACGACTTTTTTGTCTTTAGTGTTTTCTTTGACTGACGAATCTATTTTCTCTATTGTGTCTTCAGTGTCAGAAATTCTCTGTTCCATCTCTTGTATTCGGTTGGTTATACTTGTTTCTGTAGTTCCTGTTCGTTTAGTCAGGATTTCTATTTCCAGCATTCCCTCAGCTTGTGTTTTCTTTGTTGTCTCAATTTCTTTTTTCAGATCTTGGAATGTTTCTTTCATCTGTTTAATTATTTTTTCTTGGCTTTCTTTGCTTTCTTCCAATTTTTTGTTTGTTTTTTCTTCCATTTCTTTAAGGGAATTTTTTATTTCCTCTTTAAGGAAGTTTTTCATTTCCTCTTTAATGGAGTTTTTCATTTCCTCTTTAAGAGAATTTTTTATTTCCTCTTTAATGGAGTTTTTCACTTCCTCTTTAAGGGAATTTTTTATTTCCTCTTTAATGGAGTTTTTCATTTCCTCTTTAAGGGAGTTTTTTATTCCCTCTTTAATGGAGTTTTTCATTTCCTCTTTAAGGGAATTTTTTATTTCCTCTTTAATGGAGATTTTCATTTCCTCTTTGAGGAAATTTTTTATTTCCTCTTTAAGAATATTTTTTATTTCTTCTTTAAGGGCCTCTATCATCTTCTTTAAGTCATTGTTAGGATTAATTTCTTCTGTTTCTTCTGCCTTGGTATGTTCAGGACTTACAATTGTAGGGTCAGTAGGTTCTGGTGTTGTCATATAGGTCTTTATGTTGTTGCCTGTATTTTTCCGCTGGCGTCTACTCATCTCTTTCTCTGCTCAGTGCAGATGGTGTGAGACCCTAACCCTTCAGGCTTACACCTCTAAGCCTCAGAAATGAGAAACTTCAAGCACCGGGAAATGAGAAACTAAAAATCTGGTTCTCTGGGCAAGCTGACCACCCCTGTTCTCAGTCAGTGAGGTATATATTTACGATTCTGGTGATCTGGTTCGGTGGTTGTGTGGTCTTAATAGGTTCTTTTGAGAGCTTCTTGAAATACAGGATCCAAAGACACCTCTTACTCCGTGGCTTGCTGTATAGCTGGGTGGCTGGCCCCTGATGTCTTCCTCCTTCAGGTTCCTGCGAGCACCGCGGCGTCCTCCCTCGTTGCCTCTGTAGCCACAGCTGCACTGATCCCTGCCACGGAGCTCAGGTCTTGCAGGGCGCTGCACTCTCCACTAGTTCTCCATTGAGAAGCAATCAGCAAGGTGATTAACATCCACTGTGCGGGTACAGGTGTCCCTGATCCTTGTAGCTCCTCCTCTTGCGTTCACCCAGCTCTGTCGCGCCTCAAAGGGTCACCCGAGGAGCCCCCGGCCGCTGCTCCTTCCCTGTGCTCGCTACGACCACGCTGCTCATACTGCGCCTCTCACCCATGCGCCCGGCGATCCGCTCACCCGCAGGCCTGGGGAGACCACACAGGAAGGATCAATCCAAACCGCGGATTCCCGAGGAAGGCAGAGAAACTCTGATGCTCTAGCCAGCTTTTCTTAACTTAAATTAATCCTTCTATCTTTTTTCTCTGAGCTTTTATCTTTCACTTTTTCTGTATACCTTTTTTGACGTCTTTCTTTGTGGCCCTGTTCCTCTTACTTCCACATCAGTTCATCATCCATTTTTGTGTGTTTTGCCTGCATGTATGTCTGTGCACTGTGTCCACGCCTGGTACCTGAGGTCAGAAGATGGCATCAGATCCCCTGGAACTGGCATCACAAATGATGCTTTTTCTAACTAATGATGCTTTTTCACTAATGATGCTTTTTTCTGTGCATTTGGCACAGCATACCAGTTTTTTAAATATTCAGAAATAGATATATAGGTCCAGTCAACTTCCCAAAGACAAACCCAGAGAAAAAAAGACTAACTTAATAGATTGACTTCAGAAATATATGTCACCCACTAAACCATTCTCTCTCTGTGAAAAGAGACCGTAGACAATACCTGTATGGATCCCAGTGCAGATCATGAGGGTGACATTTGAGAGACTGAAACCCAGGGGGAACTAAGCAATGGGACATGTGTGGATTTGAAGACAAAGCTTAGACACTGAATCTGGTGATGAGTATTTGGATAATAGTTAAGTTCAAATTGTAGACAAATAGGAAGGATTCACCTTTGGTTTTTAACTCATGTGAGTTTATCCCCTTTCTGTTATTCTCAAAGTTTTGCTTATTTCCTGGGCGCGTGCTCGCATATGTGTGTGTGTGTGTGTGTGTGTGTGTGTGTGTGTGTGTGAGGGTGGAGTGTCTATAAAACCTCAGGACCAGTGATTACTGAAAGGGTTAGAAAAAGCATCATCTACCAGTGTGCACATAGCATTAAAGAACTCAATAAGAACACACATTCGGCTGGAGAAATGGCTCAGCAGCTGAGAGCATTGGCTGCTCTTCCGGAGGATTCAGGAACCACATGGCAGCACATAACCATTTGTGATGCCAGTTCCAGGGGATCTGATGCCATCTTCTGACCTCAGGTACCAGGCATGGACACAGTGCACAGACATACATGCAGGCAAAACACACAAAAATGAAACAACAATAACAACAACAACAACAACAACATCAACTTTGGCACAGGGTGGGGAGGAGGAGGTCCTGGAGAGTGGGCCCAGTGCTTAAGAATACTTGCTGTTCTTGCAGAGCCCCTGAGTTTGGTTTCACATACATGGTGGCCCACAAACACAGTAACTTCAGATCCAGGGCTCTGAAACCCTATTCTGTCCTCCCTGGAGACCAGGCATGCTCATGGTACACAAGCATACATGCAAACACTCAAACACATAAAATATGCGATTATGGCTCAGTCAGTAAATGCTAGCCACATAAGCATGAGCACATGGGCTGTAGCCCCAGAGCTCACCTAAAAATGCCTGTAATCCAACCCTGGGGGGAGAGACGGGAGCATTTCTAGGCCCCGCTGAGTCAGCAACCTCTCTACATTCAGTGAGAGACCTTGTCTCAAAAAATGAGGTGGTGCTGGGTGTGGTGGTGCACCCCATTAATCCCAGCACTTAGGAGACAGAAGCAGGAAGATCTCTGAGTTTGAGGCCATTCTGGTCTACTTAGTGAGTTCCAGGGCTACATATTTCGACCCCATCTTAAAATAAATAAATAAATAAATGAAGTGGAGAGCAATGAACTCCCAACGTTGACCTCTGGCCTCTGCATAAACATGTATACACACCCGCACACACATGTTCCCATACACGGACACCTATACATGCAAGCACATGCTCTTGCATTCTACTTCTGTCTCTTGTAGCCTTTGACCTTGAAGATCTGCCTCTGCCTCAGCAAAGGTCTCTCTCTCTCTCCTGTTCTCGTCCATTGACTGACACCTGGTCAGCCTTGTTGCTGCTGGCCTCCCTCATACAGTTGCAGGGGAGCTGCAACCAGGAAGGGAGTATTTAGCATGAGTGGAGTGCTTGCATTTCCGTGACAGAGCAGGAAGTGGGACAGAGGAAGAGCCCATAGGCAGAGCAGGAAGTGGGACAGAGGAAGAGCCCATAGGCAGAGCAGGAAGTGGGACAGAGGAAGAGCCCATGGGATCATTTGCATTCTGCAGACGGATCCCGGCGAGCATCATAATTGGTTTGTTCACTTTGTGAGTGGTTATAAAAGTTCTTCACTTGTGAGATGTGGTGGTGGGTGGAGACAATTGAGATTCAAAATAAGAAATGCCTATAGCAGCATTCTAGTAAAATATTTCCAGATATTATAACTTTGAACCCATTATCCCACACAAATGGTTGTGGACTGTTTACCCGAGTGATTGCAAGGAGGTCTGGTAAAGATAGGGCCGTTTGATTCTCCACAAATGATTAAACTTCCGTGACTCACACAAAGGGCAATTATGTTTTAAAGAAAAGGATTGATATACTAGGAATTTTGGAAATAGCCACATACTTTGGTGCAGTCCGTGAAGGTGAGATTTCGAACACGCTGAGCGAAAGGGCTTTTTGCAGCCTCCTTATACGTGGATGTATTGCCAGGTCGTAAGGGTCGTCCCATGTTTGCCTTCATTTCTTCTGCATTGTGGGCCAGAGAGGAGCTGGGGACAAAGCTGGCTCCTCCTGGGCCAATCTGCCCTCCCACTTGATACTGCCATGCCACCTTGAGTATACGTGAACACACTCAGGACTCAAGTTTCTTATCAATAAATCAATATAGTTAAGGCCCTACCTGCCTTACACATTAGGGTGGGGTTATCATGTAAGGTAACATGCATGAGTGTTTTGAGCACTGAGAAGTGTCAGGGTACATTTGTATCCCTGTCACCCACATCTTTTAAGCAGGTAGCAGGTTTTCCTTCCAAGTTGTATGAGCTTTTACTTGGCTTCTCTGTAAAGCTTAACTCCAAATGCTACAGGAGCTGGTTCTAAGGCAGTGGGAGCCTCTTTGGCTACCAGAAGATAATGTCTTTGCTTAATTCTTTTGACTTGTTTGACCAACACACAATGAACCTCATTCATCTGTGGAAATCCTGTAGAAATTGTAGTGTGAAGAGCAAAGGAGTCACTCACAACATTATACACGATCTCCTGGGGTTTTTCCATTATTGTAACAGTTGGACCATTGTGTGTGTTTACCAATATTAGGTGCAAAAAAAAAAAACCCATCAGTGGATTTTTAGCTCTGTGTGTGTATACGTATGTGTAGTTTGTTTGTGTGTGTGTTTAAAGCATGTAGGAAAAAGCTAGAGCAGACACACTTCCTTGGGGAATATGGACTTTAAAGGAGTGCTGAGAGGTGTTCTCAGGGTCCCTGGCTCTGTGCACATGACATGTGCTTGTGTGTTTTCTGCAGAGAGAAGCTGGGGTTTGCATTTGATTCTGAAAGGAAGTGTAACTGAGAAAAACAAGGGCCAACTACTTGAGAACTGAACTGAGTCCAGGAACATGCCAATATGTGGACAGGTAGGACAAATGGTACGCAGGTTATTATGCAGTGGATTTAGGAAAGAAAAGTATCTCTCTTCTCTCTCTCTCTCTCTCTCTCTCTCTCTCTCTCTCTCTCTCTCTGTCTCTGTCTCTCTTTCTCTCTGTGTATGCACATGCATGCACATCCCCTCACACACACAATCCAAGCCATGAAATGCAAGCAGTGTGAATAATAGGCTGTCATTCTGAAATCCATCACTTTGAACAATGAATATACATGTGAAATGGAGTGTTTTAAAATTTTTTTGGGAAGAGAAGACTGAGTCAAGTCCCAAGCTCCCCCAGCTTTCTGTTGACTCTGCTTAAATGGATGGAGAGCACCAATTTATCAAATACTGCAAATGATTGTGGTAAGGAGCTGTGATGTCCATCTCCCTGCCAACTGAGATAGCTCCAGAAGATGGCCTTAGTCCTAAACCCTAATTTAACTGTTGACTCTAGTAATGTCACTTTAATCCTACTACTTTAGAAGGTTTTCTGAATACAGTGGAAAGTTCAAGTGAACTTCTGTAGCTTTGGGGGGAAATAAAGAGTGTGAAAGTGGTGTTTGGGCCAGTGACTTCCTTTCCCTCTTCCCACCCACTCCATCAGCAAGCTCAACTGTTTCCTTAGCATTATTCATTGAGTCCCTGTTCTGCCTGTTACCATATGTTCGGTATCTTTTCTATTGCTGTGATAAATACCCTGACTAAAAGCAACTTAGGGGAGTAAAGGCCTTATTTCATCTTGCACGCCATAGTCCATCATTGAGGGAGGCCAAGGCAGGAGCTTGAAGTAGAAACCATGGAGGAATGCTTCTTGGTTGATCACTCTCAGGCTCATGCAGCCCAGGTCTACCTGCCTAGGGAATGCAGCCACCAAGAGTGGACTGAACCCTCCCCCATCAATTAACAACTAAGCTACCCCCCCCTCACCCCAGACATGCCCACAGGCCAATCTGATGTAGCAATTCCTCCATATAGGCATTCCTCAGGTGACTCTAGGCTGTGTTAACTTGACAGTGACAGCTAACTAGGACACCATACAAAGAATTTAAAAGTTTGGTAACCAGGTGCCTTGTTGCTATTCAACTGGGGAATCAGGAGACAGAGAACACCACCAACCTTCCTCTAAAACAATGCAAACTCTTGATAATGAGCACCCAGAGTGCTTCACTTTTGTTTGTTTCTAAGAACAAGAACTCTTTTCTTCCTAACTTTCCTTATCTGTGGCTGAGCAGAATCAGACAGATTTGACTTCCAGTGACAGTTGATCAATAGGTTGGTTGTAATGATCTGGAGAATGAACATTGCTTCATTTCAGTTTTCCTACTGTGCAAAAATGGGAATGAGTATCCATTGGTTTAGTAGGAGAAGCATCTTGAGCCAGAGATGAGCAGTGGCAGTAAATGGGCAGGTGAGTTGGTAGCTGAGGGGTCATGGGTTGAGAGGCCCCATCTGACGGTTTCTGTTTCACCAAGAAGTGAACGAACTTCTAATCAGGAGGTATAGCCAGGTGAGGTCAGAGGAGTGTCAAAAATCAGAGTTGCTCCGAAGCACATGGGAGTGGGTTGGAGCCAGCCGGGAGGGAAGACGTAATGAGGTGAGAGAGCAGATGTGGGGGTGAGGGAAGAAGAGTAAGAAACCAAAGTTTAAGACTGGAGGTGAAAGAGTTCCTGGTGGGAGGGTGGGTCACAGGGGTGAAAGAGTTCCTGGTGGGAGGGTGGGTCACAGGGGTGAAAGAGTTCCTGGTGAGAGGGTGGGTGGGTCACAGGGGTGAAAGAGTTCCTGGTGGGAGGGTGGATGGCTGTAGTGGAGTGGAGAAGAAGGTCATTGGAACCCAGGAACTAGAGCATGAGCCATGGGATGGGTCATCCACTTGGACAGTGTAATTTACCAAGATTACGGCAAAACGAAAAGACGGTGAAGGGTCAGTGACGCGCCTCAGTGGATCAGTCACTTGCCTGAAGCCTGGTGGCCTGAGTTCAGTCTCGGGAACTCACAATGGCGAAAGGAGAGACCCAAATGACTCCTACAGGCTGCCCTCTGACCTCCTCACACATGCTGTGGCACACCTGCATACTCCCTTCCATAAATAAATACATGTAAAAAATAAAAAAGATATAGTGAAGATGTAGCAGAATCTTATAAAACTTTAGAGGGAAGAGAAATGAACAGGAGACAGGTGTTAGACAGGAGCAGGGACTATTAAAAGGTGGTGTCATTGAGGGACACCGCTGCTTGTCTATCTCTATTTCAAAGTTTCCACCTTCATAAAAGTCTGCTCACGCCAGTGAGAACTCTCCAACTGGTTCTGCTGTCTGCAGAAGTTCCATCTTCAAGGTTAGAATTCATGTGAACACTCTGTACTTTTCCTTTGCATACTTAGTGTCTAGCACAACCCTCTTCTGCCTCTTGAGTCAGCCAGAAGGGTCCTCTGCCCTTCCCTTCCCATCAACCCTCTCTCAGGTCTCCATGGGTATGTCTACTCACACTGTCTCTCGGGCTGCTGTGGCTTGCTTAATTTCATCTAAATGCCGCAGCCTGTATGAAGCTGGTGAGGTTTCCTGGCTGAGATGCTGTTGCTTTCTGGATCCTTATGTGCAGATTCCTGTGTGTGGTCACGTTTCAGCTGTTGCCTGGATGTTGGACTCGCCTGGGAGGGTCTCATGTCCAGGCCTCTGCCCTGGGATTCTGTTTTAGCTGGCCTTAGCTGGTGTCTTTCTTGGCTGCCTCTGGGTATATATAATACCATCACTAATTTAAACATTTTGCTTAGATTTATTTATTGTGTGTGTATGTCTGAGTCTATGTCTGTGTACCACAAGTGTGCAAGAGCTCATAGAGGCTAGAAGAGGGAGTCAGGTCTCCTGGAACTGCAGTTACAGGTGTTTGTGAGCTGCCATGTGGGTGCTGCGAGCTGAACCCTGGTCCTCCAAAACAGCAGTGATGCTCTTAACCCTTGAGCCATCTCTCCAGTCCTAACATTAACAGTCTAATAAGTGTTCCTGTTAAGCATTATGAAGATATTACTGGTCACTGTGCTTATGAAATTAATACTCTGTTATCTCCTCCCCCAACTTCAGTTGGGGAAACTGAGGCCAGACAAATGAGTGTTGTTCAGAAAATCCACATGTTATGTAGCCAAACCAGGAAAAAAACAGAGGCATTCAGACAATTGGTAAGTATCTGAACTGGTTAATTCTTTGAAAACATACATACATATACATACATACCTAATAAATAGATGGTATATATTTAAGAATTCAATGATTTCTTTTTCCTTAAAACGAACAAGTGTTCTCTCCGCTTTCTAGGTATTCAAAATACCTGGACTTCTCCTTCCTTGTCAATTTTATTGCCAGGTGAAATTTTACATGGAACAAGTCAACAAAATACTGTGCTTTTAGTCTAACACTTTATTAGATGTTTGAACTTGTTTTAAACGTTGTTTTATGACCCCATGAAAGGAAACCTTTATTTGTCTCTGAGAATCATGTCTATGAATTTTATATTTGGGGTTAAAGGTTTTGCTTTGGCTACCTAGGGACTCCAGATTTCCGTGTAAGGCATAACTGAACACTGCTAACCTGGCCTCTCATGTTTAATTTTCTCTGAAGTCTCAGAAGGTTCTTGGGGCATCTCACTGACCCCCTAGTCCCACACTCTAGAATTTGGAGCCCAAATTTGTAACTTAATTTAAGAATATGAAGCAAATTATAACCTGAGTATCAGTTTCTTTCTTTTAATAAAGACTTTGTTTCATTTATGTTTCTGTGTGTGTCTGTGTGAGTGTATGCCTGTGAAGCTGGAAGAGAAGGATGGATTCGTGGGCCCTCTGCAAAGGCAGTTGTTGTTCTGAATCAAGGAACAATCTCTCTAGTCCCTTCAAAATTTCTTTCTTTTAAGAATAGTTCTCAAGTTAGGAGTCAGTAGTCCCTAACTCCCGTAAAACTCAGCGTTTTGCATTGTAAAAAGTAGCCCCTCCCCACCCCCAAGATTGTTTACAGTGTTTTTT
>CABHPP010113407.1:0-30216 GCA_902168425.1 Peromyscus attwateri
TTTTTTTTTTTAACTACACAGCCATTATTGTGATGTCATTTCTACAAATACAACCTCCACAGAAAGGAAAGGAAAGATCTGAAACATCAACACTCCAATTAGTGTCTCTGAGTCTACCCTGAGCCCGTTTCCAGAGCAGCCGTCTGTGGCCAGCAAACACTCCCTGGCGGATGGAGTTGTTTTTCACTGCCTCAGAGAGAAACTGTTTCTCATTAGGAAGTTTAAATTTAACAGAGAAAAGAGCCAATGACAGAAGCTGCAAAATTTGGTTGGTTCCTTGTGGCTTTAGGAGAGCTGTTTGGGTGTGGGCTGCTTTGGCCTTGAAAGCAGGCATTTCCCTGTGTCAAGGGGAAGAAATTCATGAACACACAATGCCAATTGACTGCTTAACCGTAGTGTTGGTGTATGTAAATTGGGGTTTGAGGGTTTCTAGGTCCTCCCAAGTTTCACACCCTCTCCCCTATAATCATTTTCTTTGGAATTCCTAGACTTATCATAACTTCACATTTATATATAGAAAATCACACGCACGCAGAAGAGCAACAAAAACCAGAAAATAGTTGGTTTTGAAATACACTATTGGTCTTAATATCATAAAATAAATAAACTTAAAAGATACCTTCTCCTGGTCAGGCAGTGGTGACACACACCTTTAATCTCAGCACTTGGGAAGCAGAGGCAGGTGGATCTCTGTGAGTTCCAGGACAGCCAGGGCTACACAGAGAAACACTTATGTTGGTTGAAAAACCAAAAACAGGAAAAAGACACCAACCGTCTCCTTTTTAATCTCCAGGCAGAGGCTGCCCGATACATGCTTGTCAACAACCATACATAAGAACTTGACAAAGCAAAGCTGTAGAAGCAAACCCAAGGCTTATGAAAGCCCGAGGAGGGTGGGGTGGGGGGTAGGGGGGTGAGGGCTGGGCTACTTGCCCAGCATGTGCCAGGCCCTAGGTTGGATCCTCAGCCCTGGAAAAAAACCAACAAAAATCACAACCACAAGACCTTTTCATTAGGGGTGTGTGTATGACGTGTGTCAGAACCGGTGGGCACGTGCATGGCAGTCAGAGGACACCTATGTAGAGTTGGTTTTCTCCTTCTCTGTTTTAGATGGGTTTAGGGGATGGAACTCAGGATGTCCGATCTGTGTGACAAGCTCCTTTACCCGATGGCACATTTTTGCCAGCCCTGACCATTCTTTTTAGATGCGATTTTGTGGGCACACATGAATGAGGGCTCCTGTGTCTGTGTGCACACTTTGGGGAGGGGAGTCCGACTGAGGCTAGACATCCTCCCTGTCACTCTCCATTTCTCTCATTGGAGAGCAGCTCACAACTCTGCTATTCTCACCAGCCAGCTGGCGTGGGCAAGGCCCTCTGCCTCCTGAGTGCTGGGACAGTAGGCGGCAGCCATGCCTCCCCGACTCTTACGTGGGTCCTCAGACTTGCATTCCCCAGCCCTAAGGGTTATTCATTAAGCGGCGCTGTTTACCGTGCAAGAAAAGCCACCAGGTACAACAAAAACCACTGTAAGAGTTTAAGGGAAGGGAACAGAAGGGGTGTGCATAGGCCTGTGGAATGACTGTGCAGGAAGAAGGGAGGAATAGGTGGAGCCCGCTTTTATAGGTTCCCCCCACATATGCGCATATGGGCTTATGTAGCTACGCCATGCATGCGCATAGATTACGTGGCATGCTGCATTCAGATTATGTGATCACACAGTGCAGGGATTAGGTAGGACGTAAGGCCCTAGGATGACGAAGCATCTTGCCTGGCTAACTGGACAGCGCATGTGAGGTCACGGAGCTGGGGGAGTGGCTAGGAATTCTAACACTTAGTTTTATGTTTTGAAACGGGGTCTCACTCTGCAGGACTGGCTTGCCTTGAACCCCTATGTAGACTATGTAGATCCGCCTGCCTCTACCTCTCAAGTGCTGGGACCAGGGCCTGAGCCACCAAGCTCCCTGTAAGCAGATTTCTTAAGAGAATACACATGATTCTTTACGAGGACACTGGTAATTCAACCGAGAAAAAACACCTCAGACAAACTGACCCCAACAGTTTATTGACGAGATAACATGTTACGACCACCACTTCAGTACAGGGAGGGACATGAACAAGTCAGTGTGACTGGTACTCTACACACCAGCCAGCGGGGAGTCTTCTAGAGATGGTTAATCAGGGGCACCCCATGGGAGGGCAGCTCCTGATGCAGCTGCCGGAAGACCATGGCACACCGGTTCCTCTCCTGGGTCTTGCCGAGGGCATGGTACAGTCTGGCCTGGAAGTAAGCAACATCCCTGATTCGCTCTCTACAGTCGACCTTGGCAAAGTAGTTCTTGGCTTCATTGAGATTCTCAATTGCGGCCTCCAGAGCTGACAGTGGGATGGGAGCGGGGGAGGAGGAAAATCAACATTTAACACTTGAGGTTTCAAAACTTGCTATCCAGATTCAGCATACAGCAAATATTCTTATATTCTCCACTCATTAAAATGTGAAAAAAAAAAAAAACCCACCACACTATGGAAAGCTTTGTCTCATTTTTGTTTTAAAAATTAAAATTAAATATTAGAATGCCGGGGTTCGAGAGATGGTTTAGTGGTTAAGAGCACTGGCTGCTCTTCCAGAGGACCCAGGTTCAATTCCCAGCACCCACACGGCAGCTCACAACTGTCTGTAACTCCAGCTCCAGGGGATTCATGCACCAGGCATTCAGGTGGTGCATGCAGGAAAAATACCCACACACATAAAATAAATAAATTACAAATCAGAACGCCAGGGCTGGTAAGAGGGCAGCAGCAGGCAAATGCCAGCGCCGCCCGAGCCTGACGACCTCCACAGCTCCTACCTTCTGCTTTCTTCACTGGGTCATAGGAAGCGGCTGAAGCCACCTGGCACTTGGACACTAAGAACATGGCACGGCCTTTATCCAGGATCGCCCCATCGGCCAGGATGGGCTCAATCGCCATGTGCAGAAGGGTTAAAGCCTGCTCTGGGATTCCAAGGATGAGCTGAAAGAGAAATAGCAGCACACTGCACACATCCATGTCCTGTGCCCACTACCAAGAAGGGCTGGGTTCTGTTTTCTCCTGAATGGTTATCTCTGGCTTATCTTCTCCACGACACAGGCTATCTCATCCTAAACAACACACTCCCAGAGAATACAAGCACACAACAGTATGATTTCTACAGGAAATCCAGCGGGAAGTAGTCATCCATATTATGGAAAGCTTTGTCTTACTCCTTTTTTGTACTGTTTTATTGGGGTTTGGGTTTCTTTTATTTATGATGAGGTCTTACTATTGTAGCCTAGGCTGGACTGCAACACACTACATAGCCTAGGCTGGCCTCACATGTGCAGCAGTTCTCCAACCTGTCCCTCAAGTGGTGAGATTACAGACAGGCACCACCTAGCCCAGTTACAAAGAGACTTAGCAATGACAGGCGTGGCGGTAGAAGCCCGTGAGGACTCTTACTTCCTAATTCGATCTGCAGCACCACAGGGAGGAGGGGAGGGACGATACAGTTATAGTAATCTAAGCACCACAGACAAGGACTCGGCCATGCATTCCTAGGCCCAGGACTAGAGATGCTGAGGCAGGAGTGCCACATGTTTGAGGCTAGCCTGGGCTACAGAGACTCTATCTTAAAACAATGTACGCTAGCCAGGTGATGGTGGTGCACACCTTTAATCCAGCACTTGTGAGGCAGAAGCAGGTGGATTTCTGTGAGTTTGAGGCCAGCCTGGACTATAGGCTCCAAAGCTACAGAGAAAAACCCTGTCTTGAAAAAAAAAATATATATGTGTATGTGTGTGTGTGTATGTACAGGTAACGTGGCACTACTGATATAAAGATAAACATATGGTCAATTAAATACAACCCAGAGTCCAAGAATCAACCTATATATCTAGCGTGGATTGATTTTCTCAGAGGTGCTAGTATTATTTAGTGGGAGAAAAAAGTTGGTGTGCCCTACCTCCCACCCCCCGAGACAGGGTTTCTCTGTGTAGTCCTGCTGAATTTTGTACACCACACATAAAAATTAACTCTAAATAATTCAAAGAACTGGTCTGGAACAAGGGCTGAATCCATAAAGTGCCTGCAGGCCAGCTTGAGGACCTGAGTTTGACCCCTGAACCCACCTTCAGTATCTGTGCCTAACCCTAGCACTGAGGAGGCAAAGGCAGGGCTTGTGGGCTGCAGCCTGCCTGAATCGGTGAGCTCCAGGCTCAGTGGGAGACAAGGCAGAGAACATTCCAAAAAGATCTCGGAACACACACAGGCACACACACACACACACACACACACACACACACACACACACACACGACACGTGTGCAGACACACACTTATTACCCATAAAGAAATTTCAAAGACCTAAATGTAAGTGTTAAAACTTTAATATTTGTGAAATAAGGAAAAGTCTTGGCAACCATTTCTTAGACATAAAACTAAAGGCACAAGAAAAAGAAAAAGGAAACGGCTACATATGAGATCCTATCTCAGAAAGAAAAAATTGCTAAAACTGAATCTATCAAAATTAAAAATTACAGGCGGTGGTGGCGCACTCCTTTAATCCCAGCACTTGGGAGGCAGAGCCAGGCGGATCTCTGTGAGTTCAAGGCCAGCCTGGGCTACAGAGTGAGTTCCAGGAAAGGCACCAAACTACAGAGAAACCTGTCTTAAAAAAAAAAAAAAAAAAATTAAAATGGTACAAGCTTGTAATCTAGCACTCCAGAGGTGTGGATCAGTTTAAAGCTAGCCTCAGCTGTGTAGTTAGTATGAAGCCATCCTGGGCTACATAAGTCCCTGTTTCAAAACAAACAAACAAACAAACAAACAAACAAGAACTCTTATACAACAACGTCAAAACCACACAACTCGTTTAAAAACCAGGCAGTCACACCTGTAATCTTGGTACCATGGAACTGAAGCTGGAGGACAGCTCCAAGTTTGAGGCCAGCCTGGTTTATATGGTGAGTTCCCAGGCTAGCCCATGCTATACAGCAAGACTCTGTCTGAAAGTGGGATAGAGGTAGCCAGGTTTTGTGACACAAAACACTCGGGAGGCAAAGGCAAGTGAATCCCAAGTTTTAGGCTAGCCTGGGCTACATAGCAAGATCTTACATAGGAAAAAAAAAAAAAGAATAAAAATATAAAGTTATCAAAGAGGGCCTAGAGAGAAGGCTGAGTCCTTACGAGGTACCATTCTTACAAAGAACCTGAGTTCAGTTCCCAGAACCCCCATGCGGCTGCTCACCACCCTGGGTCCAAGGGATCCAATGCCCTCTTCTGAACTCTGAGGGCACCTGCACTCATGTGCACATAACCCCCCACCCATAAACAAATAATAATGCTCAATCACCAGCTACCACTTCACTCACACACACACACACACACCCTATCTCTCTGTCTCTCTGTCTCTCTCTCTCTGTCTCTCTGTCTCTCTGTCTCTCTGTCTCTCTCTCTCTCTCTCTGCCTCTCTCTCTCTCTCCAGTAACAAAAAGCCCCTCAGGTGTGGTGGCTGCCTGTAATTTCAGCACTTGGGAAGCAGATGGTTCAATTGTTAAACTGCCTGCCATGAAACCAGAGGACCACAGTTTGATTCCCAGGCAACCACATAAAAAGCTGGACACAGTGACCTGTGACCTGCGCCTGTAATCCCAGTGACAGGAGGATCCCTAGGGCTCGGTGGTTAGCCAGCCTAGCTTACATGCCAAGCACAGGACCCAGTAGAGACCCTAGGTAAGAAAGAAAAAAAAAAAAAGAGAGAGAAACTCAAAATAAGGCGGACAGCTCCTAAGAAATGCTATTCAAGGCTGACTTTGGCTGCCACAGGTACACACATGCACTCCACGCACATAAACATAACACACCCTCACCCCCCAGCTCCCCCAGGAAAAAGCAGACTGGCTTACCTGGGCATAAGCCAAGTTGAGCACAGTTTCAGAAGCCAAGTACTGTAGGCGGTACTCTTTGGAGAGGGCCAGGGCCTCCAGGAGCACGGGCATGGCGATGGTTGGGGACGAGGACCGCCAATACAGCTCTGCCACCGACAGGAGGACGCTGGCACAGAGAGGAGATGGGCGGGGTGAGGAGATCCACCGCCACAGCCCCGGGAGAGCCCCGAGAGACTGCTTACCTGATCACCATCTCGGTGTTCTTCAGTTTCTGACAGTACGTCAACAACTTCTGGAGAAGTCTGTGTGCCTCCGTCATCTGGTTCTGAGCCTGCAGGACAACTGCCTTCCTAAAACCATCAAAACAGCAGGACAGTTACACAGATGTCTGCAGTACTAACGACAGCCATTCTGGGATCAAAGCTCCGTTTCCTCAGCAAGACTGCCACCCTCTGGAGGGGAAACTGACTGAATTTTTGTTAAAAGAAAAGCAAGAAGGGGAGGAGGAGGTAGAAACCGAAAAGCAGAAGCAGCAGCTGCCACCACCGGGTGTGATCCCAGCTTTGGGCATCAGAGACAAGAGGATCACCTCAGAGACACCCTCAGCTACACACCAAATCGGAGGCCAGCCAGAGCTCCAGGAGACCCTGCCTCAGACAACCAATCCATGCACGGACGTGCACGTGCACAGACAGAAGTCTACCTGGGCCAGCAAGAAAGCCCAACAGGCAAAGGGGCTTCCTCCAAGATGATGACCTGAGTTCAATCCCGGGGACCCACACAGTGGAAGAAAAGAACTAACTCCTAAAATACATATGCATTATGGCACACACATGCTCACACAGATATACACACACAAAATAAGCAAACAAAATATAATAAAAAAAAATTGTTAAAGTCTTGGGTTATAGCTATCAGAATCTCAGTTACTATCTCTAGGAGATATTTATTTTCTAAATTTTAATTATCTGTTTCTGCTGCTTGTGACAGTGTCTCTCTACATGGTCCTGGCTATCCTGAAATTCATTATGTAGACCAGGTTGTCCTAGAACTCACAGGGATCCACCTGCCTCTGCCTCCCAGGCACTGGGATTTAAGGCATGTGCTACCACACCCAGCTATTAATTATCTATTTGCTTATTTCCTAAATAAAACAGAAAAAAAGCCTAGACTTTTCCAGCTAAAGCTGAACGCACACACGAAAGTATAGTACATATAAAGCTATTAAAAATATTCGGAGAGGGGGCTCAGCAGTTAAAAGCATTTGCTCCTCTTGCGGAAGAGCTGGACTCTGCTCCAGCACCCACATGGTGTCTTACAACCATCCCTAACCCCAGTTACAAAGGATCTCTGACCTCCACTGGCACTAGGCACTCACGTGATGCACATCCATACATTCAGGCAAAACACTCACACAGAAGAAACAGTTAACTAACGAACTTCACAAACTATTCTGGAGCCAGTGAGATGGCCGCGCAGGTAAGCACCAAGCCAGGTGAGCTGAATTTGGATCCCAGAGCACATGCAAAAGCTGGACAGCAGCACCGGCGTCTGCAATCCTGGCGGAAAGAGGGGAGAAGGGGGATCTCCAGCTCTCAGGCCAGGCGGCCCGGCATAAACAGACGTGAACAAGAGAGACCCTGCTTGAAACAAGGCAAAGGTGAGGGCCAGCGTCAGGGGCTGTCCTGGCCGACACACGTGTACTGTGGCGCTTGCTCAAGTGCACACAACGCACACAGGAGAGTTTAAGCGAGTGGTTTCTTCTGTGGTGAGAGCTTTCCAGGTTTCTTACCTGTACACGCCTTCTATGCCATTGAGCGCTGTGATTCCTGTAACGAGTGAATCGGCCAGATGGAATTTGCCATCATTCATTGCTCTGTCAAACTGTATTTTCTGATCACACAGCATCCATAACTAATAAGAAAAAAGAATGAAGGGCAAAAAGAAAAATATGCACGTCATTGTTCAATAGCAATATCAAAAGATATTGGTTTGCTTAGCAAACATTTTAATAATTCACATAATTGTGTTTGAGATTATTTATTTGTTGTTTTGTTTTTTCCAGAGCTGAGGACCGAACCCAGGGCCTTGTGCTTGCTAGGCAAGCGCTCAACCACTGAGCTAAATCCCCAACCCCTATTTATTTGTTTTTTATTTAGTTACAAGCAAGAAAAAAACGCCAAGAGAAGCCCGTGTTTGTGGTGGCAAACACTTGCAATCCAGCACTGAGGAAAGTAAGGCGGGAAGATCGGGGTCCAAGGCCAGCCTGAACCGTGGAGATGCTGCCGTGAAGAACACACACAAACACACACACACACACACACACACACACACACACACACACACACACACGATCCGTGTCCACTTTATTAACTCATACTGTGCTTTACTTTGATGGTCATAGGTTCTTTCTACTCAAGTTCTCAGCGAATCCTATTTCCCTCCCGTTTTCCATACTAAGCACTTGATTTGTTGTCTGCCTTTCCCATTCACGCTTCCTATACTTTTATAATACTTACCTTAAACAATACACAGAATGGGGCTCTTTGGTGTCTAATTTTGAGACAGGGTCTCAGGCACTGCAGGCTGGCCCCAAAATGTCCATACAGTGCAGGATGACTATGAACTCTTAAAAGATTGACTTTTAGTTTATGTGTGTGAGAGTTTTGCCTTTACACACATAAATGCCCCACTTGCATACCTAGCACTCCTGGAAACCAGAAGAGGGCGTCAAATCCTCTGGAACTGTAGTTGCAGAAGTTGTGAGCTGCCATTAGATGATGGGAACTAAACCCAGGTCTTTTACAGCACTGGCAAGTGTTCTTAACCTGAGGTTACCTTGCTACTAGAACCTGACTGTGAGTTGTGCGTGTGTGTGTGTGAGTGTGTGTGTGTGTGTGTGTGTGTGTGTGTGTGTGTGTGTTACTGGAGACCGAACCAGGGCCTTGAAGATGCCAAGTAAGGGTTCTATCACTGAGCTTACATCCCCAGGCCATGATGTTGAACTTCTCATTGTCCATCCTACCTCCAGCCCCTGAATCCTGGGATTATAGACATCCACCATCACATCCAAGTTCTGCGGTGCGAGGGACAGAACTCAAGCTTTGTGCATGCTGGGCAAGCACTCTACCCACTGAGCCACATCCCTAGCCTGAGCTTGGTTTGTTTTGTTTTTTGAGGCAGGGTCTCACTATGTATCCCTGGATGGCATATAACTCATTATATAGACCAGGTTGGCTTCACACTCAGAGATCTGTCTGTCTCGGCCTCCCATTAAAAAAATATGAGAAAATACATCCTACTGTGGAATATTATTTGAAGATGTGTTACATTCGTTTATGCTGTGGAACATTTTTTAATGATGCAAAGATATGTTGCATTTTTAAATAATTTTTTATGTGCATTGGTGTTTTACCTGCATGTATGTCTGTGAGGGTGTCAGATTTTGGAGTTACAGACAGTTGTAAGCTGCCATGTGGGTGCTGGGAATTGAACCCAGGGCCCTTTGGCTGCCGCTGAGCCATCTCTCTAGCCCAGTGAAGCTGTGTTACTTTGCCCGTCTAAAACATCTGATGGTCTAATAAAGATCTGAACGGCCAATAACAAGGCAGGAGAGAGGACAGGCAGGGCTGGCAGGCAGAGAATAAACTGAAGAGGAAAAAGGAAAGAGGATGGAGGAGCAAGAAAAGGAGGAGGAGGACTTCAGGGGCCACCCACCCACCCAGCTACACAGCAAGACACGGAGCAAGAATGAGTAGAAAGTAAAGAAAGGTATACAGAAATAGAGAAAAATAAAATCCAGAGGCAGAAGACAGATGAGACAATTTAGTTAAGAAAAGCTGGCAAGAAACAAGCCAAGCTAAGGCTGGGAATTCATAAGCAAGAATAAGCCTTCGGGCGGGCCCCCCAAAGTATAAAGAGTATAAAACAACCAACTACAACATCCACTCCCCACGTTTTTAAGTTTTATCCATTTATGGATCTGTGTGTGGATATCAGCATGTGGGTACAGATGCCTGCAGAGTGTGGAAGAGGCTCTCGGAGTCCCTGAGCTGTAGTTGTAGGTGACTGTGAGCTGCCTGACATGGGTGTGGGAAACTAAACTCAGGTCCTGTGCAAGAACAGTCCATGTTCCTAACCACTGAGGCATCTCTCCAGACCAATGAGCTGTATGTAAGATGAGTAACATCATTTGTACATATCCTTTCCACCACTTTTCTGCAGTGCCAGGAAAGGAACTCGGACCCTGTGGATGCCTGGCAGGTGCTCTACCATTAAACTACATATCCAGACCAACAACTTCCTTTGCAGCTCAACGTTTTTCTGAGGGAAGACTCTAAAACGCCCCATCTTAGAGGGATGCAGCTCAAATGGGAAAATGCTTGTCCAGCGTGCATAACGCTTTGGCTTTCATCCCAATCATAACACAGCCACTGTGACAGCACATGTCTGCAATCCCAGCACTTAGGAGGGGCAGGCATAAGCATCAGAAGTTCAATGTTATTCTCAGTTAGAGAGTTTGGAGATAGCTTGTGATATCTTTTTACCATGTCTTTAAAAAAAATCCTACTTTACATTAGAGTAAAAGCATTCTTTTCAGAAATAAGTCCACTGGCACAACAAAGGCGTGCTACCTGGGCGTGCTGGCTGTTGGGTGGGAACCGCTCCTTCAAGTGCTTTAATACTTCAGCAGCGGCGGCGAAACAACCCTAAAATAGAAAGGCATGAGTTGACTGACACACCAAAACTGAGGCTACACCTGCTCACACTCCGAGGAGGTTCACATGACCTACCTGATCTTCATTAGCCAGCCAGAAGACAACAGACACAGAGAACTGAATGTCACAGTAAGGTATCTTTTTTTCTATACGTTCTAATGAATTTTATACTTTCTTTTAGATCTTTTTTTTTTCATGTTAAAATGTGAACTTTAATTGTAAAAACTATTTTCTGTAAATATAGTTATTATCAAACTCTGCACTCAACTTGGTTCAGATACATACAGACATGATTTACACAGATGTTATCTGTACCACAGAACAGAATCCATTTAAGAAATGGCTACACTTAGCCTCATTTTGAAGAAGACAGGGTCTCAGCTGGGTGGTGGTGGTGCTGTTGCTGCACACCTTTAATCCCAACACTCAGGAGGCAGAGGCAGGCAGATCTTTGTGAGTTTGAGGCCAGCCTGGTCCACAAATTGAGTTCCAGGACAGTTAGAGCTATTACACAGAGAAACCCTGTCTTAAAAACAAAACAAAAAGAAACAAACAAAAAGACAGGGTCTCATTGTAATCTATTCTGGCCATGACCTTCTTCTCCCTCCTGCCTCTACCTCCCAGGTTCTGGGACTACAGGTGTGCACTACCATGCCTGCTTAAAAACTGTTTTGAATTAGACTGGCAAGCAAAGCTCTTTCTAGGAGGAAAAACAAAAACTTAAAATCGGACAAATTACAGCAGGCTGGGATTAAAGGTGTGCGCCACCATGCCCTGCCTGTTCTATCTCTTAAATACAACAGCCACAACCTCTTGGCTCCTTCACTGATGTCAAAGTACCCTTCGTTTAAGCCGGGCAGCGGTGGCGCACGCCTTTAATCCCAGCACTCGGGAAGCAGAGCCATGCGGATCTCTGTGAGTTCGAGGCCAGTCTGGTCTACAGAGCGAGATCCAGGACAGGCACCAAAACTACACAGAGAAACCCTGTCTCGGGAAAAAAAAATGCCCTTCATTTGACAAATTTGGCACATTCCACATTTAGACCATCTCCACGGGGAATTTCATTCTTCGGCAACCTGTACCAACCAGACCCATCCAACACACAGCCAGTGCTTTTCTCAAGCACTAAAGGAAAGAAAGGCAGAGCCTCCAGTGCCCTGGAAGCAAAACTGGTCAGTTCACCTGTGCTGCAGCTGGATTTGAAATGTTCCTCCAAAGCCCACCGGTAATTAACATGTGGGGCACACCCTGGAGGCCAGGTTGGGATCAGGAGGTGAGCAGACCTCTACCACCACATGCACCTGCTATGATGTACTGCGCCTCCTTCCAAGTTGGTTTTCTCAGGAATGCTGCCACAGCACCAGAGCACAAACTAACACAGCGGACCCACCTGTTCTGCGTGTAGCTCTGCAAGGTGGCAGAGAGCGACGGCAAAGGACTCCGTGTTGTTCTGCTGCACGCCCGCATTCACCGACTCCAGACTGTTCATGCTTAGTAACATCTGGGCTTGCTGCAGGGCCATGGTGCTGGGTGGGGAAAGGGGACAGGTTTCCCTTCAGGCAGCAGACCCAGGCTGCCCCTGAGCCATACCCTAGAGTTCTCCTCAGTGGAGACACAAGAAAGTGAACTCTTGCGGCTCTGGATGTGTGGAGCAACGCCTCCCCATGCCAGCTCTCCAGCTTTCGGCCGAGGAGAGAGAAGCGTCCTGGGTGTGCAGGCCCCAAGGAGACGCAGAGTAGGTCAGCACAAGTGGGAGCACTCGGCACCCAGATCCCCCCCCCCTCCCCATCCACGATGTCCCCTGAGGTCACGGGATGGATGTTAATTAGGTTTCACGGGTAAATTCAGACCCGATGCCATCCTGGCACCGGCTGCTCTGGCAATGCAGGCAGTGGCCAGTGTCGGCAGCTGTTTCAGAGCACACCGTGCCAAAAAATTATCTGAAATACAAAAACAAGACTGGTAAAGAGGCACTTCCTTTCATTACTGAATTCCTAGAAATAACAGACTGTCTAGGGGACGAATGAGATCGAGACAGGGCTCCAGAGGAAAGTCTGGTTCAGAAGTTTACTTCCAAACTGCACGTGGCTGAGTGGAAAACAAAGAGTGGCTGGAGCTATTCCAGGGGAGACACCTCAACAGAGAAGCAATCTTGTCTACACAAGCACTTGTGGGGAGGGGATGCTGGACTTGCACAAGGAGGCCATGCAGCATGCGAACAGGAAGGAGGGGTCTCAGCTCCGGTCAGGTGATCTAGGTTTGAACCCCAGCTGGTCACTGGTCAATTATACTCATGATCTTGAGATCAGATGTGCAAACCAGATGAGGGATCACCCACCGGTTCTAGACAAGAGCAGCCGGGAGAGTAAACCGTGTACGTGGGGCAGACTTTGCCACGTTCGTGCAGCCTACAAAATGTCTCCAGATGACGAAGCATTTTCTCTAATCCCCTCCATGAACAACTTCCAAAGGGGACAACCTTGCACAGGACCAGTTTGAGAGCGCCTGCTCATCTCTAAGGCCCCACACTCCGCGGCTCTGGCAGTCCGCCTGGACACCTACCTGCGGCCGTACAGCCTCCAGATGGCCGTTTTCTGTGCGATGCTGATGTCAATGAGCTCCGACAGGCTGTGCTTCCAGTGCAGGAGGTCCGAGTCCTTTAGGGCGTCCATCAGCTTGTTGGCCGTCTTCCCAGCAAAAGCTCTCTGTTGAACAAGGGACTGTATTCCCAGGGAGGCGAGGTACTAAGGGGACAGATATACCCACGACCCAAGATAGAGATTACATGACAGAATTTGTTTTGCTCTTCAGAAATGTGGTGGATTTCACATTTCAGCACATGCACAGTGATAGCTCTACTTAAAGGAGAGTACCTATGGCCTGACCTTAACCCTGACCCATGGAGATGTGTTCCTGAAACTCTAGGGCTGAAAGAGAAGCAGAGGGTACACGGCAAAGAGCCAGGGCTTCGGCATTAGGTAACCTGGACTTAAGACACTGCCTCTGCTACTTACTGTTGACTTAGGGCCAGTCACTTAGCTTCTTAGCTAAGCCTCAGCTTCCTCATCTGTAAAATGGGCATCAAACCTATCATAAAGAATCGTGGTAAGGATTACAATGAGATAATAGAGCAAACAGTGCCAGGCACATTAGGTAACAGGAGATCAAAAAAAAAAGGATGCCTGTCATGAGCAACAAGTTATCTTCTCAACTTCTGGAATAATCTTCAAGGGTAAAAAGCTTAACTAAAAAAGGCAGTTTAAATCTGTATCAAGCGTGTATTAAGCTGTCTCTAAAGAGCCACTTCAATTCTGTCCATGTATGTTCCCTTTCCCGAAGAGATCCCACAGGTGATGCACAGACTGAATAGATGTGCATTAAACTGCTCTCAATCTCACGGTCTATGGTCCCGGACCGACCAGACGCCGAGACAGAACAATGCTCTTCCATCGGCAGTCTAGACCCCAAAGCCAACCCTACTTTCTGAGCAGAGACCCCGCCCTCTGCCTGTCACTGAGGCTCCAACGAAAACAGATCTTCCCAGCAGGCTTTGCTTACTGTTTAAAACAAGGATCAGCAAACATTCTGGCAAGGGTCAGAGCAGATTTCGGTTTCCAGGCCACATTTGGTCTCTGCTTACTTGTGGCTGGCTGTTCTCCTGCCCCATCCATCTAGACATGTAAACCTTTCTTAGCAAAGTTCATACACAGGCAGACGGAGCACCAGATCTGAAACATAGGCTGTAGTTTGCCAATCCCTGGTTTAAAATTAAGTCTTCCCAGGGCTGAGGATGTAGATCAGCGGTAAAGCACCTGCCTAGCATGCATGTGTGAGGTTATGGGTTCTATCTCCAGCACAAAAAAGAAGAAAAAAGCCTTTTCGATAATTTTTCTAAGTGAAAATGTACTAACTGTTGCTCAATAAACTAAAACTAAACAAAGCTCTCTTCTCTTATCAAATCAGTAAGTGGAGCTCTCACAGATGTTATTAGGACAAAGGGAACAGAGAGAAACCTGCCCAAAAGAATTTAGTGGTGTGATGAATAATTCAAGTCGTAGGAAACAAGCAAGAAGGAAACCACATGTAGAGATACCCACTCTAAGTCTACGCTGGGTCACGACCAAGGTGGGTGGAAGAAGAGGTTCAACACCGCTCATTCTAACAATCTCACAGAAAGATGGCCTTACCGGTAACCCAAAATGCACTGCTTTCTTCACAGAGTGCTCCAGCAGAACGTAGCTATCGGCTCTCTTCTGCCCCAGCACATAAAGCCAGCTCTGGCAAGAGAGAACCAGCAAGACGTGTCATACCGGTGGCAAGGGCGGATGGTCCAGTGAAACACCCATGTGGACACAAGGAAGAATGTAAAGGGACAAAATAAACCCTCGACAACACTGTCTGTCTCTCGTGAATTCTGAGTGTGATGAAACCGGTCAGGAATATTAAAACCTTTAGCAAGCCAGACTGAGACAAACAAGCCATTGATCCACTTTGTCTCTGCCAGCCCCCAATGGTAGGCACTTCAGAAAGAAGCATAAAGCTCCCATGTGGCACTTCACTGAGATGAGAGTCACAGGTGATTGTCAAGTGTCTCAGTACTCTATAAACTTGGCAATTATGCTTTAATACACCACTATCTCACCAAGTAACTAGGTATAATATATCATTTCATTAATGCCAATAGCAATGCAATACTTGACTCTCTTTTTCATGGCGAGTTGTACAGATAGAAAGTTCTCGAAGCAGAACAAACTCCATGAACTAAGGAAGATAAGTGACCCTGGGGGCCCTGTGTGGATTCCTGTGTCTACCTAAGCAGTTTCCCCTCACCGCTAAGGACCTTTGCTCCCACTGCAAAACAACCTGATTAAACTGGGCCTTCAGGAGGCCAACTCAACCCGTGAGCAAAATCCCCAGACCAGAGGACGGCCTCACCAAACAGTGCTGCAGACACACGTGATCGTTGGACTCCTGGGCAATCCTAATTGCCTCCTGCAGGGCGAGCTCTGCCTGTTGACTAATGACAGACTAGACATTACTATCTCGTTAGCAGTCACAAACACGCAAGCGTCAGTAGCAGGAAGTCATGTGCGCGCAGCCTGTCCACGAGCAGGCTCGAGCTGCAGTGTGGCTATTTATGGACTGCTTTTCCCAGTGGCTACCCCAGCCCCAGGAGCAGGAAACACCCACTGCGGAGGCAGGGACAGGTCCTTCCTGGGGGAATGTCTAGTAAAGGAAATGGCTTTCCTTGCTGCTTCTGAAATGTTTTACCCAGCTGTCCCCTGCCAAGAGAACAGCAAGGAAAAGACCACTATTTTACTTTTCATTAAGTTATTTTCTGCATTGTTAAAAACAAAATCAACAACAATAACAACAAAACATTATGAGGAGCTGCTACATTATCATCATCATTAAAAAAAGTCAGTTTTCAGAAGCCTTCTGAAGATTCCTATTTCTGGTAAATTTTTTCTCTGTCCACTGAAAATCAGATGGTCTCCCCCAACTTCTCAATGTCTCTGACAGTCCAGCCAGCTATTCTCAGCCCTGATGAGCCAGCACCTCTGAAAACACCCCATTTTGTAACACTCCCCTAACTACTACTGCCTGTCATCCTCTTAACCTGTAATTTTATTAACCACCTCACAAGCGGCACAGGCCATGCCTTCCACTCTGGATTTCCCAAAAGCAAATGACAGGAAGAGACCCCCACTAATGCCACCACTGGCACCTCCATGTAAGAACGAAGTTCCCGGATGCCATTTACTTAAGGAAAACACGCACAGTGACTTTGCACAGTGCCTTTTCCTCAGCACCAGCACCAGCCGCCGCACAGGTATGACTCTAACTAGGTAGTCCTGGGCTTTCTTCTTCGTGCCTGTTCAAATGGAAAAGCCAGGTAGGTACCTTTTCACCTGTTTTGCTTTTCTTTCAAACTGCTTTCCTCTGAGCAGAATGTAATGCCCTAGATGGTGGGCTACTTGAGAACGGGAAGCACACACACACACACACACACACACACACAGGGCAGGGCCTCAGTTAGTACCACTCCACTGAACAGCAGATGGCCACACAGTGCTAAGCTTAGGAAAGAAGTTTGAGAGAACCATACGGCGGGACAGCAACTTCCAACACAGAAACTTCAAAAAAGTCAAGCAAACATTTTCAGTAAAAGAACCTGGCTTGTGGCACAGGCCTGTGACCAGGCTGGACTACGTGGGACTATCTCACAAAAGCTAAAAAAAGCAAGAGGCAAGCTGGTTTCACATCTGAAGTGTACTGTGATGCCTACTTAGTTTTCTAAGACAGAAGCAATGGCCTCCTACACTACTCAGAGTGAACGCCAGAGTTCTCACCTGCTCTCCATGACCAAATGCTGACCCTGTCACCTTCCACTTCTCCTCACGTACAGAGCCAGGATGTACACAGCTCAGACAAACCATAAGCTCCTGCCCTGGACCCTCCTCACTGAAGTGATTATTTCCTCCAAACACAGGCCCAGGTCCTTGGCTTCCCTAAGTCTGGCTCCAATCTTGGGCCGGCAGGCTGCAAGCAGGACTGACCGAGACCTTGGCACCTGTGCACGTGCACACCTGGGGCAAGGGCGCTCCTTCTTCCAGCAATGGCAACTCTAGCAGCAGTTCTCATCCTGGTCCAGGGTCACCCTCTGTACCGCTACCTCCCTCTCCACAGGGAGCGAGCATCACATTAGGGTTTCCTATTCTCACTCTGTATCCCTGACATACACAGGGTGCCTAGGATGAAGTATATGATCAGTAAACAGTCATCAAGAGTCCATCACTACGGGGCCAGGGCTAGAACTGTCAGCAGGGTGTGTGCCTACTTCTAGGTTCAATCTCCGCTACCACGTAAGCCGTCGTGCTGGTGTGCACCAGAAATCCCAGCATTAGGAGACAGAGGCAGGAAGATTACAAGTTCAAGGTCACTCTTAGCTATGCAGCAAGTTGGAGGCCAGTTGGCAAACCTGAAACCCCGTTAAGAAAAAGAAAGGTCTTTGGGGCTGGAGCTGTTGCTCGGTGGTAAAGTGGTTATCTAACATCCACGGGGTCCCGGGTCCCAGATCCAGCACCCCAAGAGGAGTGAAAAACCAACCAACCAATCAAACAAGAAACCACACTTGATAAAGAAGAAAAAGGAGTTAGCTATTGTAAGATATTACATAACCGTTGGTGTGGAGTATCAGTCTGTGGCCTGAATCTCCTTGAGGATATCCTGCTCTGGACTGGAGCGCCACAATGCTTTTCTGAGGGTCTGTTCAGCAGTGTGTTTTTCTCAGACTGTGTCTGGTAACTTGCAGCCACACCTGCAATCAACCTAATCCTCCTATACGACCTTCTCTACAGGAAGATGTCCACAAACTTGCCCTGAGTACAAGTTCTCATGTATTTTCCACAAAACAAAATAAACAGATAATAAAGCCAGGTATACACCAAAACAAAATCAACCGGTGTCACCCCACGGCTTCGTGAACTCATGCAAAAGCACACAGTACTTCCAGCAAGCTACGCAGTCCTCTACCAGCAGACGTAACTTTCCTTTAGCTTTTCAAATATTGAAAATAGCTTCCACAGCACCATCATCATTTTCCAAAAATCCTTTTGGGAACCCTTGGCCTAATGACCTAATTTCCTCATCCCTAAATGTCTGTGTTGTTCTTAGAAGTGAAAAAACCAGGATCAGGCACTCAAACATGCACTACTGCATCTCGATGCCAGGGGGCACACTACTAAGGAGAATTTTCATTAACTTGAGTTTCAGTGTAGAAAGGTTCACTCCAGAAGCTAGAAACAAATCCAGAAACATCTTAAATCAGTTTCTTTCTTCATTTTAAAATAAAATTGCTTGTTGTTCTGTAACAGAGACTTCTAGTTAGCCCAGGCTGGCCTTGAGCTTACAACTGTCCTCTGACCTCCAACTCTTGAGTGCTGGGATTACAAGCACGTGCCACCATGCCTCAAGAGAGGTCTCTGTTCGTTTCTGAGACGGGTCTCACTATGTAGCCCTAGTTGGCTGGAGCTTGCTATGTAGACCAGGCTCGTCTCCAGGTCAGCAATGCATGTGAACGCATGTGCCTCTGCCCGAGTGCAGCATCACTACACCCGGCAATGGCTCATGTTTAAAACACACTGCAGTTAACACCGAGGAGCCGGTCTTCCATGTCCGCACGGACAGAGACTACGAACTTACTAGTGACCGAAGCGGCAGTGCAGGGCAGCCAGGTTCAGAGCGGCGTATCTCAGGCTCCGGCCATAGCCCTCTTCCCCGTTACTTTTGCCCTCAGCTCCGGTGAGAATCAGGCGGTCAAAATAATGAAGGAGGCTGTGCGTTGAGCTGAAAACATCTTGAACACGGAGGTTGTTTAAGTAGCTGAGGTAATGCTAAAACAAAAAATAATCAGTAGTCTCATGGAAGCCAGGGCTCATCTTTATCTTTTCTTCATAGGCAAAATAAAAGATTCCAGATACTGGGCTGCGACAGTCCATGGAGGCCAAGCAGCCATCCCATTAGGTGTTTGCTCAGGGTTATCCGAAATACACGGGCTATGATGGCTGTGTTAGACCCTCGAGTAACACAGAGGGGTAGCACACCTCCCCAAGCTGAGAAATTAAGAAACACTGAAGTAATGAAACCCTGATTCATGTACAAATTATAAGTGAATTCTTCGAAATGTCCAACTGAAGACAGAGTAAGATTAGTATAAATTAGCTACCAAGTTAATTCTTGTCCCTTTGCTTTGAATCACAGAATTAAACGACTCTCCTAATGGGCAGATCTCAGTTACTGGAAAACGAAAGAGCTGTTTGGACATGAGAATAAAATCTGATGTCAAATCAAATATCATTAAGAAGGTCGCAGAGTAACACACTTGATAGAGAATTAAATTATTGGATATTTAATTTTTAAAAATACTCACAAAAGGGAGAAAATATTTCTTTTAGCCCCCAAATGTTTTTATTAATGAGTTACAGGAGATTTATTAATCTCCTGTCCAAAGCCACCCACAATGAGCGAGAACACAGTAGCAGGCCTCTGCCCGGAGATGGTGGGAGGCCCTGCAACCTGGGCCTGCTCTTACCCTGCCAACAATGTCATTTCTTTTAGAACCGAGAATTTGTGTGGCTATCTGACCTACTGAACAGCACTGACCTTTCTTTGCAACCCAACAACAAATTCTGGGAAAAACTTACTGCTTCAGCAAAATCAGGATTAAATTTCAACAAGTTGTTCAATTCTTTCTGCAAGGAAGCCGGGGTGAGGGCTTTAGTCTCATCGTTCTTCAACAAAGCAGCCTGAAAATTAAAATGACAACAGATTGGAAAGGGAAGGTCAACAGACAGGGAGTCCCGAGGAACTGACGTAGCCTGATGGTTTACACACGCGCGTGCAAACAATCAAAACTAGATTAACTCAAGATAAGAACCGGTCAATAACTACTCAGATCATGAAGGACCCTTATGGGAATTTGAGAGTTATTCTAAAATCACTGGGAAATCAATAAAGAGATTCTCAAAGAATCGTTTAAGGATTCCCAAAACAAAACAACAAAAATAGCAGGAACCAGCGGTAGGCACTAGGTCACTGGGCTGTGCCTCAAAGGTACGCCAGGACCCATGTCTCTCAGGCTCACTGGTGCACAGATGGAGGTGGGTCCGTTTGTTCCGACAAGCATTCCCACTGGGATGTGTGACTCCCAGAAGCCCAACCAACTCGGCCAACCAATCTTGGACTTAAGTATCTAGATCTATGAGTCAAAACAAACCCCTCCTTAGCTGATAGTAGTATATATTTCCAATTTCTTTGGAGTGGCACAAAGCTGGCTATTACATAGTGTAAAAAAATAGTTATAAGTTTTTTAAAAACAGTTTTGCTATGTAGCCAGCCTGGAACTTGCTATGTAGACCACACTGGTCTCACACTCAGAGAGCTGCCTCATCTGCCTGCCAAGTGCTGGGATTAAAGGAGTGATCAACACACCCGGCCATGTTAAATGTTTGTACTTTACTGGTTATGCAGTCAATACATTCCAATTTTATATAGGCGACTTTTTCTAGAAGTAGGAGTTATTCTGGTTCTCTCCTGTTTTGGGAACATGCTACACAGCCCTTGCTGACTTCTAACTCGTGATCCTCCTGAATGTTGTGATCAGCAATAATTTTCAACTCCCACTCCCCCTTTTTAAGATGGTCTCTATGTCCCCTGATTTCACTATGTACACCAGGCTGGCCTCAAACTCACAGATTCCATTTTTAATTATTTTTATAATTACAAAAAAAGCCAAAAAATATGAAAAGGCTGCAAAAGAAGTAAGTTAGTAATATTATCAGCTAATAATAAGATTATGAATAGTTTAGTGTACCTTTTATTTTTCTTGAAAGGATCTGGCCTCAATCTTTCAGTCCTCCTGCCTCATCTTCCTAAGTGCTGAGATTACCAGTGTATCACCACACCTAGTTACAGTAGGATATTTTACCCTAGTATTTTTCCCCATGTGTGATTACAGGTATGAAGTTGTGTATAACACCCTAATCAATCTTAGCACCTGGAAGGCGGTTACAGGAAGATCAAGAGTTCCTGGGTCACATACTGAGGCTTTGTCTAAAATGAAAAAGGAGGTAAGAAAAATACGGTAGCTCATGCCTGTAATCATAGCATTCGAGATGTAGGAGAATCCCTGTCAGTGTGAGGCCAGTCAGACCTATACGGTGAGACCCAATCTCAGCGGGGGGGGGGGGGGGGGGGGGATACAAGGGCAGGGGTAGGGGGAATGGTGCTCAGTGGTTAAGAGCACTGACTGCTTTTCCAGGAGCCGGGTTCAATTCCCAGTACCCACAGTTCAGCTCACAAGCACCCATAAATTTGAGTTCCAGGGGATCTGCCACCCTCTGCTGGCCCTCACAGGCACTGCATGCATGTAGTTTACATGCATGCAGGCAAAACATCCACACCCATAATGAAATAAAAAATTAAGACAAAAATAATTTTACTTACTTTCTTTTTTTTTTTTTAAAAGAGATTTATTTATTTTTATTCTATGTGTTGCCTACAGGTATGTTTGTACACCACATATGTGCAGTGCCCACGGAGGCCAGAAGAGGGCATCAGATCCCCTGGAACTGGCGTTACAGGTGGGTTTGAGCCTACACGTATGTGGGTATGTTAGGAATCCATCCTGGGCCCCCTGGAAGAGCAGCCAGTCTCTCCAGCCCTGCTTCTTCTTTCCACATAATAATATATCATGAATTTTGTTTCATCATCAAACGGTCTTTGAAAAAAATTTCTAAAGCAACATTGTTAACTCTTTCACTCACATTTATTGCAAATACTTCCTCCATTTTGTTGTTTGCCTTTTAATTAAGTTGGAGAATATGATGATGACATGCAGATATTAAGTTTTATGCTGAAAATCCAAGTATCTCCTGCATAGTTTCTTCCAGAGCTTTTATGTTCATAAAGGCTTTCCCCACCCAGAGGCAGTTAAAACTTAATATGTAGCTCCTCCTCGTCTAATTACAGCATTACCTGTTTACATGGAACCCTTTCATTCATCTGTGGGGCACCAGGGTATGAGGAGACTCAGAGAACAAACATTTCTTCCTCACAGCTAACGTGGCGAGTCCTCAGTTATGAAACCCAGGCTCTAGAGTCAAGCAATTCTATATGAAATTCACCTGCAGGGGTAACTCAATTATTTTAGAGCAGGCTATCCTGGAATTCACAGAGATCTGCCTACCTCTGTCTCTACAGTGGTGGAATTGAAGGCATATACCACTACATCTGCCCAACATTCAAATATTACATCTTTTTGCTAGCAGGAAATTATGAACAAAAACAAACAGGCTAAAAAGTTAAGATTCTGTTTTGTATTAAATAACACAGGAGAAAATATTTCGTTTATATTAGAAGAATAATGAAAATCTGTGGCTCAAAGCTGTAACAAGACACATCTGGATCAACATACACCAGGATCTGCAACTTGAAATACATCCAAAAATAAAACGGTGGCTGAAGAGCTGCTTAAGTGGTCAAGAGTGCTAGCTGCTCTTCCGGAAGACCCGACATCAGGGCCCAACACCCACATCAGGCAGCTTACAACCACCTCTAATTCGAGCTCCAGGGGATCGAATGCTTCCTCTGGCCTCTGAGGGCACTGCACCCATGTGTACATATCCATATACAGACACAAATATACACATAATTAATTTTTTTCACTAAATTAAAAAAAAAAGATGATTTAAGCACACTGGTAATCAGGCACTCAGGCACTTGAGACAGGAAAACTCCGCTCTTAATCCTAGTCTAGGCAACACAGTGAAACCCTAGTCCTGCTCCAAAACACAAAATCTCATTTTATCTGGATAGAGCATGTTAAACATTTTACAAACAGAGCAAAATATAACCTTAGACTCCAGAGAGTAATTACATGGGTGTTTACTATACACCTCTTTTGCTGGTGTGGTGGCTGAAGCTTACGATCCAACTACTTGAAGGCCAAGACAGGAGAACCGGCAAACATTTGAGCTAGCCTGAGCTACAGCATGAAATCCCATCTCAGACTAACAGAAAGCAAACGGTGAGGTATGTATGGAGGTCAAAGGAAAACTTGTGGGAGGCAGCTTCTCTCCTCCTGCCGTGTTAAGTCCCCAGGCTGAGTAGGTCATTAGGCTTGGTGACAGCCATTTACACACCGAGCCACCTTGACTGCCTTTGTAGTTTTCTTTACGTTCATGTGTGAAAACGTCAAAACGACAAGGTGGGTGGGTGTGCAGCCCTCTGTAATTCCAGTGCTGGAAGGGCAGGCAGGGAGGGGTCCCCAGAGTGAGCTGGCTAGCTAGACTAGCAGCTTGGCAAGTTCTGGATTCAACTGAGAGATCCTGCCTCAATGAGTAAGGCGGAGAACAACTGAGAGATGCCAGACATCAAACTAGGGCCTCCATATGCACACCACGCACGGACATGTGGACCCACACACATCAAACACACGAGACATACATACATACTGGGGGAATGTTAATTGGCGACACAAGAGATTGCTCTAGTGCTTGCCTCGTATGCACAGGACACTGGGTTCAATCCCCTCAACACTACAAATAAATACATAACTGCAAAAAGAAAACCGCAAATCTTAATTACTAGGGTATGGGTTGTTGGTCACACACCATTATCAAATGAACCTGTATTATAATGATAAAAGAAGAATAATGTGACACAACAAAGGAAGGACCCACGGTATTACCAGGAAAACGGACAAGAGTAACAGGCACAACACTCTCACAAATAAACTTTCATGACAATACAGAACCATAGGACTTAGTAAAAGAAAAAAGCTCATATATCAGTCACATAATTAACATACCTGCTGAGAAAGAAAGAATTCTGCTTGTTTTTGGGAGAGAGGACCACTACAAGACACCTCCTCTTCTCTGGAAAACGAAAGCAAAAAAAATAAAAATAAAATAGCAGCAAAGAATTACACAAGAGTGAAAAAGATAACATTTACAAATCATGTAAATTCTTTGAAAGTTCAAGGTCAATTATGGTAACGTATTCATATAATTCCACTGCTCATGAGGCTGAGACAGGAAGATGGCAAGTTCAAGTTCAATGGGCTACATGTTAAGAAGCTACTAAAAAAAAAAAAAACTATCAAAATGTAATAAAAGCAGGGACACACACACACACACACACACACACACACACACCTGGAGACTCATGTTTACATGGCATTACAACAGCTGAACCATGAAAGCAACTCAATAATCCACTGACAAACTTTAAATAAGCAAAGTAGGATACATGCATACAAGTTATTATTCAGCCCTTTAAAAAAGGAGATTCTCAGCCTGGCGGTGGTGGCGCACGCCTTTAATCCCAGCACTCGGGAGGCACAGGCAGGCGGATCTCTGTGAGATCGAGGCCAGCCTGGTCTCCCAAGCGAGTTCCAGGAAAGGCGCAAAGCTACACAGAGAAACCCTGTCTCGAAAAACCAAAAAAAAAAAAAAAGGAGATTCTCAGGCTGCAGAGGTTGATCAGTGTTTGGAGCATGTGTTGCTCTTGCAGAAGACCCAGGTTTGACTCCCAGCACCGACATGGCAGCTCACAACTATCTGAAACGCCAGTTCCCGAGGATCTGATGCCCTCGTCTAGACTCTGCAGGCATCTACACATGGGTGAGCCTTCAGAACACTGTGCCACATACAACCCTCTACCACAGCTTCCACTCTTGGCGGTCTTCAGCTTAGGTCCCGTTCTTCCTTTCTTTAAGACAGTCTTGGGGGCGGGGGGAGTAGGGGGTGGATGGGAGGGGTAGGGATGCCTTTAATCCGGGCACTCGGGAGGCAGAGGCTAGACCGAGTTGCAGGACAACCAGGGCTACAGAGAGAAACCTGTCTAGGAAAAAACAACAACAACAACAAAACCAACAGACAGCCGGGGTCTGGTTAAATAGCCTCGGCTATCCTGGAACTCACTGCCCGGCCCAGGCAGATCTGGAACTCATAATTCTGCCTCCTCGACCCACCCCTATTTCCCCCAGTGCTGGCACTGTACACACCACCAAACACGGTGTCTGCTTCATTTTACCACAGTGACTCTCTGGAAAATTCCATCTTGTTAGCTTAAATTTAGTTATCTCTCTCTCACCTGTCCATCCCTACCTAACGGTATGAACGTAGGGATTTTCTCCTCTTGGCAAAAGGAGCAGCACCGAGCACAGTACCTGGCATGCAGGAAGCCCTCAGTAACGCTTACAGACTAGGTGAGGAGTTTGGGAGATTGGTACTAAGTTACCACCAAGAAAGAAACCCGAGAATTTCCAGATGTTAGGGCCTCCCCGAAGCCTGGAAAAGAAGCAGTGCAAGCACGCTGCAGCCTAAGGACCTCCACAGGAAGCTCACAGGGTACAATCCACAGGCCTGCACTCCTGCAGAAGGTGAATGCTGCTGCTGAGCCACCAAGATGAACCAAACGCCAAGCTAAACTTCAGTTGCCTGCTCCATAACTGGCGTCTTAAAAACATCTGGTAAACATTTAAGGACTCAACAGTCCAACCTCTAAATGTGTGTGTTCCTTTGGCAGGGAAGGTTGAACCTAGAGTCTCATCCACAGAAGGCAAGCTCTGCTCCACTGAGCCACATCCTCAGCCATCCCTTTTTTAAGTTCACAGTCTGGAGTGGGCAGTGTTGGCCCACACTTGCAATCTCTGAACCTGAAGGCTGAAGCAGAACTGTCCTGAGTTTAAGGACAGTCTGGACTATCAAATGAAACCCTGTCAAAAATAAAAATAGAGCCGGGCGTCGATGGCACACGTCTTTAATCCCAGCACTTGGGAGGCAGAGGCAAGTGGATCTCTGTGAGTTCGAAGCCTGCCTGGGCTACAGGGTGAGTTCCAGGAAAGGCGCAAAGCTACACAGAGAAACCCTGTCTCGAAAAAACAAAAAAAAAAAAAAAAAAACCAATAAATTAATAAGTAAATAAATAAGTAAATAAAATAGTGAGGTTCCCCCTTCAAAAAGGAAGAACCTGACTGAGGCGGGGAGACTCACAAAGCACACAGTTACCTCATGCACTTGTAATTCCCCCTTTCTCAGCTGTAAAACTAATTTGCAAGAAAAATAATTTCCCCGTAGAAAGCCAGAAACATCCCAATACCTATAGGAAAGGAGAATTTTTCTTCCAATGTAATAAAATAAAATAAAATCAGGGCAGCTACTTGTCTAGCATACATGAGATTGCGGGTTCTAGCCACCCCCTGAAAGAAAAAAAGAAATTGCACATACACACAATATTAAATTTTTCCTTTTCAAAAGTCAAGAAAGGGCTTCAATTAACCATTCTAAACCAGTAACTGAAGAAACAGTTCAATGGTGGGGTGCCTGCCGAGCATGCACAGGCCCTGGACCCAATCCCCAGAACTGCGAGAACAAAACACCAAGCTTCAAAGAATCAAGTGAGTCAAGAAATACAGAAAACTGTATATTTTATTATTATTATTATTTCATTTTTTTTTTTGAGACAGTCTCTCTATATAGTCCTGGCTGTCCTGAAACTCACTATGTAGACCAGGCTAGCCTTTAATAGAGATCTTCCTGCATCTGCCTTCTGAGTTCTGGAATTAAAGTCTTGCACTACTACACCCAGCCTGAAACCTTCTCTCTCTCTCTCTCTCTCTCTCTCTCTCTCTCTCTCTCTCTCTCTCTCTCTCTCTCTGTGAGAAATTGTGTGTGTGAGAGAGACATGTATATAAGTGTCTGTGTTTGAGGCCAGCCAGGGATGAGTTTAAGCCCAGTATAGACTACATAATGAGAGCACGTGTCCAAAAAAAAACAACTTATGGAAAGCCGCTGGGCTGTAAGCTAATCTTAGAACATTTTATACAGAGATCTGGATGTGGTTAATGCCTGTGCTTTAGGAGATCCTCAGGAGCTCTTTTTTTTTTAAGATTTATTTATTTATTATGTATACAGCATGTGGGACTGCAGGCCAGAAGAGGGCACCAGATCTCATTATAGATGGTTGTGAGCCACCATGTGGTTGCTGGGAATTGAACTCAGGACCTCTGGAAGAGCAGTCAGTGCTCTTAACCTCTGAGCCATCTCTCCAGCCCTCAGGAGCTCTTCATGAACAGTCAAAAGTTCCTTCCTTCTGAAGACTGATGCACCTGCTTACCAGGGTAGCTAGCTGTGCCCACAGGAAAGAACTGCACTTCAAACTTAGAACCCTGAGTAGAGTTTAGCAAGGGACCTCTCACAAAGCAGGAGTGGGGCTCAGAGAAGCCCTAGGAGAAAGACAATTCCCAGGGCAGATAACAACGGGCCACCTGACAGAAACTGTGCCCCTCAGCCTCTGCCATTGAAACCACACCCTGACCTCACTCTTTCCCCCATGGACTGCCCATTTGTGCCTCCCACCAGCCAACCCAAGCCACAGGGTACGACATCTTGGGTGCAGCCTGTGAGCCAACCTCCTGGATCCCCCGGGACAGAAAAGGGACAGCCAGCTGTACAGTCTGAAGCGAAGTGGTAAAGGTGTGTCACTGGAAAAGGCCCGGCCAGGAAAACCCCAATCACCTGACAGACACGTCGAGCTCCTCTTTCTCCATCTGTCTCTCTGCATCCTCTCTGTCCATATCAGCATCTTCCACCGTCTTCTTCTCTCCATTCTGGAAGTATTGCTGGAGGGCAGTGTAGAGCTTAAACACTTGACTGAAAGAAAGCTTACTGTAGGCCAAGATCATGTGACGCAGAAACAGACCTACAAAAGAAGACCAGAGACAGAGGGGGGCCTTAGCTGACACCCTAACACAGACAATGACTACCGGCCAGCTCTCCCCTCAGGAGAATCACAGGCATTTGCGGGTGCTGCCCTCCTCCTGGGGGCTTCTTCCCTCATGCTTTACATTCAGGGCTCAGTCCTCTCCCATCTCCATCCCTTCAAGCCTCTGTTTGCTCCACAGCTGTCCAAACTCTCGGAAACCATCATATTTACTATTTGATTCTAATCAAAAGCCGAGAAGTGATTAAATTCTCTTATTTTAGATTTTTTTTTTTTTTTTTTTTTTTTTTTACCATCGGCCACCCCTCTTCCCAGCATAACGTAGTCTCTGTGAGAGGAAAGTCTACATCTACCTGGGCAACAGGAGGTCAATAAACAACTGATGCTGAGTAACAGAAAAACGACCATGCAACAGAGCCAGAGGCGAGGGGCACAGGTACAGTTAGTAGAAAAGGCATCAAAGAAATGCCATGTGCGCACGCACTTCAAATACTGAAGCAAGAGTGTGTTTTTACTTACCTCACGTCCTAAGTCTGGCTGGTGACCCCCACTTACGGTTGCACACTAGAGGCAAGTGGTCCGCAGGACTGTGAAAAGAGCTGGGAAACCCTAAAGACCCCAGAACCAGGCTAACTACTATAGATAAAACAGAGGGCTTTTCCACAAGCTACGGTTACATACAGATCCAAACAGTAAGGCGGCAAATACAAACCACAGCACAGCCAAAAGCCCTATTCTGTTTGTTCATGTGCACCAAAGGAACGACAGATGCCCCTCGGAAAGCGGCTCCCTTCAGTGAAAACGCGCTCTGCTCTTCTGAGAAGTTTCATACCTACTACACTTGTTTTGTGAACCTCTGGTTCAGTTCCAGAAAAAGAATCTGAAAGGTCATCAAAAAATTGTTCCATATCCTTCAATTCGCCTTCAGCCATCAGTTTGATTCTGAATGAGAAAATTGGGATGCATGTTTTAGGAAGGTCCATTGAACATCCTCCACGCTGCATATTCCTGAATTACCGACAACAATTCTGATTTAAAAGTTATTCAAGGTTTGTATAAAGCTGTGGCTTCTAAAACAAATTTTGTAGTCCACTTAAAATGCCACTCCCATATTCCTCAAGAATATCATACATTGCTCCCTTTCTGGTCATAACATTTGTCAAAGTAAAAATGGAATTATCTAAAACAAAAGGAGGTAATTCCATATCAAATAATACGGGGGGGGGGGGCAGATAGAGATTAAATATATTGTTTTGTCAAATCCACTTTAAAAAAATTTAAATAAAGGAACTAAGGAAAACAACTCCTCAAATGAGCATAACTTCATTTCTCCATGGATCCCAGCTAGCTTCCAATGTGCTTTACAGCCAAGGAGGACCCTGAACTGCTGTTCTCCCTGCCTCCACCTCCCACGGCTGGGATTACAGCTTCAAACCACGATGTCTAGTTTAAAGTGCTGGGCTAGACGCCAGGCTTTGTGCATGGGGGGCAAGCAGTTTACCAAGAAAGCCAAACCCCTATCCCCTAACTCTATCTTTTTGAACGTCTTAATGACCACCCACTCCTTTGTAATTTTCACCCACTCCTTTGCAGAGAGAAAGTTTACCTGATCTGCACTGAATTTGCCAGCTGAGGACACGATTCTTCAATTAGCTTGTACAGCTTTGACAGTGTGATATCTGGGCCCTGCATAAAGGAGAAATAGGAAGGTTAGAGACAAGGGCCAAAGACCTACAGACTGACTAGGAACTGCAAACAGTCATTTATCAACCATTCCAAACCAGAAACACAGAAGCAGGATTTTCCTGATTACCGAAAACACCAAGAAATACTTCACATTCATGGATTGTTTTTGTTTATTCAATGGAATGGTCTAAAAAGAAAGAAAAAGTGACCAGAATTTACAGGACAAGGCTCTCTTTCCTCTGGCACTCTATAAACACAAAACCTTGTGGCTTTTCTGAGCCTGTTTCCTTCATTAGTTAAATGTCCTTTGTATGTGGCAAAAGTTGAGTGAGCTAATACAAAGAGCTCTGTACACTGGGAAGCACTATACAAAGGTGGGTGCGCTAGTTCTCATGAGTAAAAACATTTTCTCCTTTCCCAAATGCTGCGAGCCGCAGAAATATGAAGTAGGGGGCTGGAGAGGTGGCTTAGAGGTTAAGAGCACTGACTTGAGTTCAATTCCCAGCACCCACATGATGGCTCACAACCATCTGTAATGAGATCTGGCACCCTCTTCTGTATACATAATAAATAAATCTAAAAAAAAAAAGAAATATGAAGTAGGAATTCAGCAGACTATGG
>CABHPP010113408.1:0-28959 GCA_902168425.1 Peromyscus attwateri
AAAAAAAAAAATTTGTGGTTAATGTCTGCAGGCTTCCCTCCCCCTTTTGTTTTGTTTTCTTTTTCTTTTTTTTTTTTTTTTTTGAGACAAGGTCTCACTGTGTGATGTGTCTGACCTGGAACCCTGGAATTTTGTAGACCAATCTGTTCTGGAACTCAAAGCAATCTGCCTGCCTGTGCCTTCCAAGTGTGTGCAGCACCATACCCAGCATGTCTGTAGTTCTTTGTGTATTTCTTACAGTACTGTGTATTACAAACAGTGTAGTATTTTTATTTTCACACCCTATTGCTCATTGCCAAGGTGTAGGCATAGGATGGAATTATGTATCCTACATGTTTGCTATAGTATCTCATTAGTTTCTTGAATTTTTGTTGGTTTTTGAGATTTTCTTTTTTATTTCTTCTGAAAAAGCTCCTTTCCCCTTTTGTTGACATACAGTCCCCCTCACCCCCCACCGCCCAACTATTTGTATGATCATATAATTTAAATTTATTTCTATATTATATATTTATCTGCCTGCATTTATGTCTGTGTACCATATACATGCTTGGTGCCTGTGGAGGACAGAGGAGTGTTGTGGGATAATTGTTTTGTTCACTGTGAAGAAGTGTCTCTACCTAAGGTGCCTTCTGATTGATTTAATAAAGAGCTGAATGGCCAATAGGTAGGCAAGAGAGAATAGGTGGGAATTCCGGGGAGAGAGAGAAACTTGGGAAGACTCTGAGGTGCTTGGAATTAAGCTAGTGAGATGCACATGGCAGAATGTAGATTAATATAAATGGGTTAGTTCAAGTTATAAGTTATAGTTGGAAAAAAGCCTAAGCTAAGGCCAAGCTTTCCTAATTAATAAGAAGTCTCCACGTCATTATTTGGGAACTGGTGGTACAAAGAAAGACCGACTACAGAGGAGAGTGTTGTATCCCCTGGAACTGGAGTTACAAATGGTTGAGAGCCACCATGGTGCTGGGAATTAAACCTGGATCTTCTTGAAGAGCAGGCAGTGCTTTTAACCCCTGAGCCATCTCTCCAGCCTGATCATAGGATTTTTGTTATTTACTTGTTGATGATAGATTACATTGATCTTTAACTTTTTGGGGGGAATGGGATGAGTGTTGGGAATTGAACTCTGGTCCTTGTGTGCTCTGCCATTGAACTTCATCCACAAACTGAATTTTGAAGTTTTAATTGGTCTTGCATACCTGTCTTAATTTCTACTTGGTTGTGGTACATAAGTTTTTGATTTGGTTTAGTTAATTTCTTTATTATATTGAGGGAGACCCTTGGGTAGGTAAGGATGGCCTTGAACTCCTGACTCTTGCTGCTGCTCCCAAAATGCTGGAATAGTAAGTATGAACCAGAACACTTTTTTCCTTAAGATTTTTATAACTGTTAACAAATTTCCCCTTTTAACAATTTCATGAATATCTAAAATGCATGCTGTGGCTCCTGTCCTCTAACAGCCTTTACAGCCCTAGTCCTGCCTTATCCCTGCAATTCCCTTTCAGTCACTGGTGTCTCCTTTCTTCCATTTTCTCTTGGAACCTATTGAGTTAACCAGGATCACCTATGAGTTAGGAACTATTCATGGAAGCTTGGTGGGCACCTCAGTGGGTACACAACTAAAGACAGTGACTTCTTCCTCCAGAATCTGTCAGTGGTCAGTAATTCAAGGAAGAGTAGTACACTGTATTATACCCCTCTGACCTATAATTGACTATTGATAGGTGCTGTTTTACGTAATCCCATTGGAGGTGACCACAACCACTGTGAAGTCATGACAGCATTGACTGCCATACCCAGAAATCAGCATTTTACAGCCTTTCCCCCTCTCCTTTGGCTGTTACATTTTCACCCCTCCTCTGCTGTGATCCTTAAGAGGTAGTGGTATAAATGTCCTATTTTGGGCTGGAGAAATGACTCAGAAGTTTAAGAGCACTGGCTGCTCTTCCAAAGGACCAGAGTTCAATACCTAGCACCTACATGGTGGCTCACAACCATTTGTAACTCCAGTTCATCTTCTGACCTCTGTGGGCACTGTACAAACATGTTGCACAGAAATACATGAAAGAGCTGAATGGTGGCGGTGCACACCTTTAATCCCAGCACTCAGGAGGCAGAGGAAAGGAGGATCTCTGAATACAAGGCCAGCCAGGGCTACACAGAGAAACCCTGTCTCAAAAAGCCAAAACAAACAAACAAACAAACAAACAAAAAACCAAAAAAACCCAAAAACAAATCCCATGAAGGCTTAACATCCACACACATAAAATAAAAATAAATAAAATCTCAAAAGCAAAATTAAAAAAAAAAAACCTTAAAAAATGTCCTATTGCCGGGCGGTGGTGGCGCACGCCTTTAATCCCAGCACTTGGGAGGCAGAGGCAGGCGAATCTCTGTGAGTTCGAGGCCAGCCTGGTCTCCCAAGCAAGTTCCAGGAAATGCGCAAAGCTACACAGAGAAACCCTGTCTCAAAAAACCAAAAAAAAAAAAAAAAAAATGTCCTATTTAGGATTGAACATTTAACTATTACTTATTCTTGGTGCTTTGAATACCCATGCATCCTGTGTTTACTGACATTCATTGCAAAGGGAGGAGTATCATTTCATTTGTTTATGGGTATGAACATAAATATTTAGAAAGTAACCTAGTCTCAGGACAGTTTAGCTGAACACTATTAGTAAGATTACTCCTAGAGGCTAAGACCTCAGCTGTGGGTTTTGGCCAGATTTACAATAGCAGGTATGCATTCCCTCTTGTGAAGCATGCCTCAAATCTAATCAGAGTGGTGGGTTATTTATTTAACAGTTTTTAAAAAACTTGCATATGACCCAGTGTCTTAGTCACTGTTCTATTTCTGTGAAGCGACACCATGACCATGGCAACTCTTATAAAAGAAAGCATTTAATTGGGACTTGCTTAGAGTTTTACAGGTTTAGTCCATAATCATGTCAGGGAGCCTGGTGTCATGCAGGCAGACATGGTACTGGAGAAGTAGCTGAGAGTTCTACATCTGAATCTGGAAGAGAGAGACACTGGGCCTGGTTTTGACGTTCGAAACCTCAAAGTTCACCCCCAGTGACACAGATCTTCCAACAAGACCACATCTCCTAATACTTCTCAAGTAGTGCTACTCTCTGATGACTAAGCATTCAAATATATGACCCTGGGGGGGGGGGGCTGTTCTTACTCAAGCTGCCACACTCAGCTATAACATTCCTAGGCATATACTCACAGGACTCTATATCTTACTACAGAGATATTTGCTCAACCATGTTCATCATTGCTCTATTCAAAATATAGGAAATAAGAACTGCCTAGATGTTTATCAATGATGAATGAGTAGTGAAAATGTAGTATACATACACATAATATGTGTGTGTGTGTGTGTGTGTGTGTGTGCATGTGCACACCTAATTTATGTTGTGGTAAGATGATGGCCTCATAGTTTAAATTCAGAAGTGTTTGCTTTTCTGGAATGCATGGTACCAGGTTGGTGTAAATTTGTTTTTGTATTTTTAAGACAAGTCTCTATTAATTAATCTCACTCTGTAGATCCGGCTAGCCGAACTCAAGAGATCTCCTGCCTGCCTCTCGAATGATAGGATTAAAGTTGTGCATCACTGCACTCAACATGGTGTAAATTCTTAACTGTTTGGATCTTCCTTATTTTTTTTTCCCATTTCAATTTTTCAGATTTTTTCCCTTTGTCATTTTACTTCTTGATTTTTATGGCTGTATTACTTGGTTTTCTTTGGTACATTGTGCAATCTTTATAAATGAAACACTGAGCGATATGACAAGAGCGTGGTGAGAACATGGACAGTAGAAAGATAAAGATAGAGCATAGTCACTGGGCTTCAGAGGGGCTCTTTGAAAGATGTACATGCCCGATGATACATGTAATAAAGTATTGCTGGAAAAGCTGAGAACAATAAAAACAGAGCTAACCGCTGGGCATGATAGTGCATACCTTTAATCCTAGCACTCAGGAGGCAGAGGCAGGTTGATCTCTGAGTTTGAGGCTAGCCTGGTCTACAGAGTGAGTTCCAGGACAGCCAGGGCTACACAGAGAAACCCTGTCTGGAAAAACCATAACCAAAACAAAACAACCCCCTCATCCTGAAAAAAAAAAAACAAACCAAAAACCAAAAACAAAGAACAACTAAAATACCAGAGCTAGCCACTTATAAACCTCAGATTGGAAACTTTTACCATATGTGGCTTTAGCGAGCTTGGGCCTCAGCCTAGGGAGGTCCCACTCTCGTCACCCTTCTGAGCCCAGGGGCTTTAGCAGAGCTGGAAGCAGGCTGTGTGCTAGGATTTGGCCAGCAGTGTGATAGGGAAGAAAGTGCAGGTTGCTGCTAATGGAGCTCAAGACACATTTAGTCACAGGTAAGACTAGTCTGAGACAGAGGAGCCTGTGGGTGGAGACAGATGGATCCGGAGGTTGTGAGGGTGGAGTGTGAGGGAGCATACTCAGTGGGAACACAGGTCCTGAATATTGCTGATTGCGTGTATGATGGCCGATCTTCAGTTGACTTGATTGGCTCTGGAATCAACTAAGAGGCCTGTCTCTGTGCAGGTCTGCCAGGGGATTTCAGGAAGGATTAACTGAGGCGAGAAGACCCTTTCGTATAGTGGGTGGCACTTTGAGTGTGACCTCAGTAGAGAGAAGTCCAAAGAAGAAGCAGTGTTGCTTTCCTGCCTGCCTTCACTTCTTGCTGGTGAGTGCATCTGTCCATTGCCGCTGCTGCTACTGCTGCTGCTGTTCCCGCCACCGCCACCCCCACCACATCCTTCACTGACATTGAAACCCAGCTTCTTGGGCCTTCCAGTGTGGACTGAAGAGCAGAAGCTGTCCAGGTGTGCTCTGGGCCTTTGGCACCTGACTGAAGCTCCTGAGGCTTCTAGTCATCGTGGATGGAGCCTCTCCATCATGGAGACAGCTATTGTTGGACTGTGCAGGCTGGATCAGGTAAGCTGTAGATTAGATAAGGTAATCTAATAAACTCTCCTTGTTATTTGTTCTTTTAGTTCAAGCCTCAAGAGAACCCTGATTGATTCAGATAGCTACCTATATCCTCCTATTTTTCTTATGCATACCTTACACATTATTTTAAATCATCATTCTCTATTTAATTTAATTTTACACATTAAATTAATTTAATTTAAAAGAATTTGAGAACTGTCTCAAAAGGAAGCTTAAGGACAGTTTTATGAGTTGAAAGCAAACCCTCAGGACTGGCAAGCTGTAAGCTCTGGCAGCTGCCAAGAAGTGGAGATAGGTAAGAGAAGAGAAAGCAGTGCCACATGAGTTAAATTGGTATATCAGTCCCATGGCAGATAGGCCCAAAGTACCAGAAAAACCACATTTAGGCTCCAGCCAGCATCCTAAAGAGAAGAAAAAGGAGTTATCCAGGAGATCTCATGGCAGCTGTTAGCAACTACACAGGGAGCCCTTGTCCTGTTTGCAAATATTAAATATTGATTTAATTTCTTTCCTACATGTGCATGTACATAGTTATATTGTTTAATCGCTTTTCTTGATAGAGTCTTCAAATAACTTGCCTGTTTTATGTAAGGTACTCTATCTGGAGTCCAATAATTTTCTCCATTTATTCCTTTATGACTTTTGGGCTAGATTGGTCATTTCAAAGAATTTGTTAATTTCATATAAGTTACTAAATTTGTGACCATGGGGTTGCTTACAGTATTCTTTTATGATTTTCATCATTTGAATGTGATTGAATTGCCCCTTTAGGTTCATGTGTAGGATACTTGATCTCTAGCTGGTGGCACTGTTTAGATTGTGTGGTTACTTATAATTCTCAGAGATGACTTACATTAAGCCCCCCCCCCATTCCATTTGTCACATTTGTATTTCTCTGCATTCTTTCTGTATTTTTTGGTTGTTAAAGGTGAGCATTGCTGGCCTGATGTTACATGCCTTTATTCCCAGCACTTGGGATGCTGAGGCAGGTTGATTTTTATGAGTTTGAGGCCAGCCTGGTCTACATAGCAAGCTCCAGGCCAGCAAGCAGGGCTACATACTGAGAGACCCTGCCTCAAAAAAAAAAAAAAACAAAACCTCAAAATGAGTGAACCTTTTTTTTTTTTTTTTTTTTTTTTTAAAAACTCTTGGCTCTTTGGGGTGTGGGAGAGGGGCGGGGGCTGCCACCCAGCTCCCAGATAATCACATATGGAGGCTTATTCTTTCTTATGAATGCCCAGCCTTAGCTTGGCTTATTTTTAGCCAGCTTTTTTTGTTGTTGTTGTTTTTTGTTTTTCAAGACAGGGTTTATCTGTGTAGCTTTGCGCCTTTCCTGGAGCTCACTTGGTAGCCCAGGCTGGCCTCGAACTCACAGAGATCCGCCTGCCTCTGCCTCCCGAGTGCGTGTGCCACTACCGCCTGGCAGCCAGCTTTTCTTAACTTAATTTATCCCATCTATCTTTTGCTTCTGGCTTTTACCTTTCTCTATTTCTGTATATTTTTTCTTTCCTTCTTATTTCATGTCTGGCTGTATAGCTGAGTGGCTGGTCCCTTCTTTTTCTCCCTCCTTGATCCCTCCCAGATTTCATCTCCTATTTATTCTCACTGCCTGCCAGCCCCACCTATCCTTTCTCCTGCCTTGCTATTGGCCATTCAGCTCTTTATTAGACCAGTCAGGTGTTTTAGACAAGCAAAGTAACACAGCTTCACAGAGTTAAACAAATGCAACATAAAAGACTGCAACACTCTTTGCATCATTAAACAAATATTCCACAGCATAAACAAATGTAACATATCTTAAAATAATATTCCACATTTCCCCCTTTTTGTCTAAATAAAAATGAAAGGTTTTAACTTTAACGTAGTAAAACTGTACACAACAAAAACGGTTATCAAGTAAGAATTACATTTACAATATTCAGTCCATATTTATTTGTATTTAGCAAATTCAAAGAAAATACTCCATTATCTATCTTAGTAATTCCAAAGTTTTATACCTAATTTACTAATAACTAAGGAAAATTATAACTAATTATTTAGTCTTTAACTCCATCAAAGACCCCCAGAAGGATGTAGTATTATCTAACAACAGAGGCATTTTGCTGCCTGGACAGTCATCCAAAGTTCCTCTTTGGGGTGTCCATCTTCAGCTTACAGGCCCAGAATATCTGGCAGACTTAAGTGAAACAGGAAATTTGAAGGACTGTCCTATCTTGTATTGGCAAAGTTTGTCAGTCTCTTTTCTCTGTCCTGCAGAATGTCTGGCAGACTCTTCTATTAAGCAGGAACCCTGAACCATGACCCTTTCCTGTGGGTCATGCATGTCCAATTTTTACAGCAGTGAAGGCAAAAGCCGTTTCTTGCCCAAATGCTAACCTTGCCACATGGAAAGCAAGCTCCTATGGAGTTTTTTTTTGATGCCCATCATCCTTTTGTGAAGTAAATTGATGTGCCAGGAACAGATGTGTCTCATTGTCATGAAAAGCCTTAAGTTAACAAGACATTTTAAATGCCATATTCTGTAGGTCTTTGAAGTGTTTGAAGACCATTTATCTAAAATATATCTCTGTATGATCTTGAAAATAAGTCTAACATAGCTACAAATTTGATTGTTATAGATGACTAACTACTAACCTGGGTTTCTTAATTATCCTAAATAGTTCATAATAATAATAATAGCTTTCAGAAACTAGAACTTTACCATATGTTTTTATTTTTATTTCTTTTTAATTAATTCATTTTGGTTTTTTGAGACAGGGTTTCTCTGTGTAGCTTTGCGCCTTTCCTGGAACTCACTCTGTAGCCCAGGCTGGCCTCAGACTCACAGAGATCCGCCTGCCTCTGCTTCCTGAGTGCTGGGATTAAAGGTGTGTGCCACCACTGCCCAGCTACCTTATGTTTTCAAATGAACTGCATAGGTACAATGCCTTAAACAAGAGTAAACACATATATACAGTGTACAAAAATAACTTTAAATTTGTACAAATATTCCACAGCATAAACAAATGTAACACATCTTGGTATTCCACCACACATTTGGGTCAGTGCTATGGCTCAATAGGTCAACACAACTGCCACTGAGCCTGATAACCTGAGTTCAACCCCTGGGGCCCACATGGTAGAAGGAGCAAACTGACTCCCACATTCACAGTGCTGTGTGTGCCCATGTGAATAAATGCACACACACTAAATACTTATCTTAAAGAGTGTATATGATTATGAAGTACTTCAGAAAATCAGTTCTCTCTTCTCTAGGGTTTGCTTTTTTTGTTTGTTGTCGGGTATACTTTGCCATATTCTTAAGAATATTTCCAAAGTACTTGTTCCAGAGATTCTATTAGTTGTATGTATTCATGGAACTCCATGTCTTTTTCCTTGTTTTTAGAAATTTCTTTGAATGTTAGGAATATGGAGGAAGAAACTAAACTCTGAGCATGAATTTCCAAGGACAGTCAGCCTCCTGAGCCCCAATATTAATGCTGTTGTATGTATCGGATGATAGGGTGTGCCTGGGACAAGAAGTGGAGATGGCTGGAGAAAGGGAATGGGGTGGGGAAGCATTGCCTCTCCTCCTGGGCGCAGTAATGAGGAGGGTGATCTGTCTGCTGTCTCTGAACATCACTCAGTGGTTTTACTAGAACTCCTGTGTCATGGAGTGAGTGTGTGGGAACCACAGTTACGCTGTCGTACTGTCAGACATGGACAGATGTGTTGTTCTCATCCACTCTTTTATATACAAATATGGAATGTTTTAGGATCTGGTGAGCTTTGAGGATCTGGCTGTGAACTTCACCCAGGAAGAGTGGGATTTGCTAGATTCTTCTCAGAAGATTCTGTATGGAGATGTGATGCTGGAAACCTGCAGGAACTTCACTGCCATAGGTGAGGCTATCATCTTACCTTCACTCCGTAAGTAGAGAGCAGGTGTTTCTGGTTATTGATGTTCACAGTGATTTAGATGTGGAATGGGAAGAATGTGGTGAGGAAATTAGGTGTAGTTGCAATGTACATTCTAATAATTTAATCACACATTTTCTGTGACAATATTTTAGGATATGAATGTGAAGACCAGAAAATTGAAGAACATTATGAAGATCGTGAAGTAAATCTAAGGTAATTTGCATTCAGAAGTGCAAGCAAATATTCCTTGAAGAAACTTTAAAGTGCTGTAAAATTTTTGTTTTTAAGATTTTTAAAAATATTTATTTATTTATTTTTGTTTTTTCAATACAGGGTTTCTCTGTGTAGCTCTGGCTGTCCTGGAACTTACTTTTGTAGTCCATGCTCGCCTTCAGCTCACAGAGATCCACCTGCCTTTGCCTCCTGAGTGTTGGGATTAAAGGCATGCACCACCATTGCCTGGCAAGATTTATTTATTTTTATTTTCTGTATATGGGTGTTTTGTTTGTGTGTTTGTCTGTGCACTACATGCATGCTGTGCCCTTGGAAACCAGAAGAGGGCATCAGATCCTTTGGAATTGGATTTACAGCTGGTTGTTACCCACCATGTTGGTGCTGGGAATTGAATCAGGGTTCTCTGGAAGAACAGCCAGTTCTCTTAACCACTGAGCCTTTTCTTCAGCTGCTGTGCCATGAAAATTTAACAAGTTAACAAAACAAATAATCCCAGCTTTAAATTCATTTATCAGTAGAGAATTTTCACCCAAAGTATTTTTTTGTTTAATCTTTAACCTAGAACCAGTTCTGGGACCCTGCATTATCAAACTCTACTAATTTGATCATAGGCCTATGGGAACCATATTGCAGAACCATCAGTCCATTTATTTTCAGATCTTTTGTGCACACATTTTGTTTGTTTTTTTTTCTTTTTTTGGGTAGAAAGTTGGTCTAATAGGCAAACAGTAGTAAAACAACTATCACTGATGGGCTTGTCATTTCTAACAGTGGTTACATTTACAGATACCCTGATACTGAAGAAGGTGGTCAGGGTGGTGCAACCTTATCCATATACCAATTTCAGTATGAGCAGCAATGTATATGGAGAAATTTTCACATGTCATTTATTTCATTTTAATAGGCATATCATATCTCACTCTGAATATACACAGTATGAACCTGAGGACTGTGAACAGAAGCCACAGGACTCTAATTCTCTTACAAGGATAGAAGGATACACGGAAACTCACACTATGAATGGGCCTTCTGAGTGTGAGGTATGTTTAAAATCCTATGGATTATATCACCTCACTTACAATGGACATCACAACTATGAATACAAGGAGTGTGGAGGAAGCCAAACTGTACGAAAATGTTATGAATGTAACCAATGTGGTAAAACTTTGAGTTCTTTCAATTCTCTTCAAAGACATCAGAAAATTCATATTGAAGAAAGACCATATAAGTGTCAACAGTGTAGTAAGGCCTTTAGATGTCTCAATGCCCTTCAGTCACATGAAAGAATTCATACTGGAGAAAAACCTTATGAATGTAAACACTGTGGTACAGCTTTTAGCAGACTTACTCACCTGCGATTACATGAAAAAGTTCATACTGGAGAAAAACACTATGAATGTAAACAATGTGATATAGTTTTCAAATCTCAGAGTTCCTATCATAGACATAAAATAATGCATGGAGAAACATTTTATAATTGTAAAGAGTGTGGTAAGTCTTTCATTTACCCCTCTTTACTTCAAATGCATGAAAGAACTCATACAGGTGAAAAGCCTTATGAATGTAAACTATGTGGGAAAGCCTTTAGATACCATTCTTCCATACGGTTACATGAAAGAACTCATACAGGAGAAAAACCCTATGAGTGTAAACACTGTGGTAAAGCCTTTACACGTCAGAGTTATCTTCAGTTTCATGAAAGAAGCCACACTGGAGAGAAACCCTATGAATGTAAAGAATGTGGTAAAGCTTTTAGGCATCACTCTTACCTTCGATTACATGAAAGAAGACATACTGGAGAGAAACCGTATCAGTGCATACAATGCGGCAGATCCTTCAGCCGACAGAGTTCCTTTAAGAGACATCAGTCTGTTCATGCTGTGGAAAACCCCTATAACTGTCAACAATATCTACTTCCTTTATCCCTGTTTCCTTCAAATGCATGAAAGAACTTACACCAGCACCAAACCTTCTGCATGTGAACAATGTGATAAAATGCTTATCCTAATTCACATAAAACACACATAAGGACTCAAAATAGTGATGAGTCTTTAAACAATGTAGTATAGCCTTCAGGGGCCATAGGGACTATAGAACCCCACCACCTGGAAGCAGTTACCAAAGATGATATCTCCTGCCCTTCAGCCTCCCATAAAAGTTTGTGGACATCATGTATCTCAGAGAGAAGTAATGCAGGAAGAAGGCCAGAAAAGAATGACTGTGAGCCACAGTAACTTATCTCCAGAGCCCAACAACCAAGAAAGGCCAGCACTTGGACTTTGGGGACCATCTTGAGGTTATAAAAACTTTTCTAGCAAACATAGGAAATCATTCCCTATAATCACTAGAAGATAGGTCTGCCCTTTTAATGAACTCTCCTTTTTTAATGAAAACTTATGGATTCAAACAGAGGTACACACTTGAGTCCCCTCCTATTCTGTGGAATGTATTCTATGCTGTTATTCTCAAGTTCAGTAAATCTACATATACTGTCAGTATTACTGCTGTGTGTCTTACTCATTTCTTTGAAATAACCTGTATATCACATCCTGGACACCTCCCCACCCCCTGGGCATAATTTGAGGGCTTTCATACATGTATACAATATGTTGGCTAAATCCTATTCCCTCTCTAACCTCTCTAATTCTCCCTCTTTTAATTTTTTTTAACTGTGTTCTGGGACTCACTGTGTAGAAAAGGTTGGCTTTGAACTTAACAGAGATCCACTTGCTTCTGCCTCCCTAGTGCCGAGATTAAAGGTATGTGCCACCAGAAACATCAGTGTACTTTTTTTGGGGGGGGGGTATCCACTGAATCCAGATAATGCTGTGTTTCTTTATTCCTGGGCTATAGTACCCAACCCAAAGTAACAAATACATCCTTATTCCTACACCTTGCTACCAGTATTGGCATTTCTACTTTCCCCAGAAGGAGTTTATTCCATGTGATCTAAGGAAATTGCAAAGACATTTCCTAAAGGAAATGCCAGGTAAGACAATGCTGACACAGACTCAAGTATCACCAAGACTCCAGAGGTGAGGTACACATGGTGATCTGTGTGGTCTTGAAGACTTGGGTTTTCGGATTCATACAAAGAGATGTGTTTTGAACGTGTATGATATTGGTGTGTTATAATGGTGGGAGAAACAAAACTAGATCAGACAACTAGTGCAGAAATCCTGGTCTTAGTGCTGCAGATTATATATTCAAAAGGTATAGGTGAGTGGGCTGTAGAGATTGTTCACTGACTAAGAGCACTTGCTGTTCTTTGGAGAACATGGGTTCAGTTACCAGTCCCCAAGTCGCAGCTTACAACCGCCTCTAGTTCCAGGGGCTCTAATGCCATCATCTGGCCTCAATACGCACCTCCACATATGTGGTACATATACATACATGTAGGCAAACACAGAAAAATTTCTTAAATTACAATTTATTCAATTTTGGGGCTGAATTCTGGGTCAAAAGATTGCCTTCTGTAAATGAACCAGTAATGCCTGATATATCAAAAATTAATACTGATGAAGAAATCCACAGACTCAATAAATTGGAATGATGTACTTTGTAAAGCCTATTTTCAGTGTTCAGGTTGAGAATAGTGCCTTTCACTCATAGTACAAGATACAAATGTCAGGAGCATCAGCGTATATGAAGAGCTCATCAATTGCCCATGTCTGCATGCCAGGTCTTACAGTAGCAGGTGGAGCATCTCAATTTGAAAACCTAAATTCAGTGGGTTTCATGGGATACTAGAGCAGCAAGTGTCAAGTGTAAATACTAAATTGCAAAGGGCAAAGTGAGTGTGCTTATCTGAAGACAAGATTGGCAAAGCAATGATCAAAATTGTGTTACTCAGGCTGAAGTGCAGGCACATTCTCAAAGTGTTCCCAGAAATGAAATAGGAAGCCCGGTAAGTCTGTCTAAACTACAGTATATATACCTTGATTTGTAGTCAAAGGCACTCTTGACTGAGACTGAGACTTGACTGAGGCAGGAGGCCAGGTCCTCTTGGGTCCCCTGCAATTTTACATTTCTGTATATGTACATGGGTATGTACATGTGAGTAAATGCACCCACAGAAGCTAGAAGAGGGCATCAGAATCACTAGAGTTGGAGTTATAGTGGGTTCTGAGACATCCAGTGTAGATTCTGAAGACCAAACGGGTTCTTTTTAAGAACAAGTGCTTATAGGTGCTGAGCCATCTCTCCAGCCCTCTGTTAATCTTTCTCAGATTCTTCCCCATAGGGACCTTTAGTCCTTTACCTGGGTAGCTGTTCCTTGTGAAATAGGACATAACCAGACCCCACAGGTCCTATTGGACATGGGCTGAATTTGGTCATTATGGGTGATCCCAAATAGTGTGTGGCCCTCCTATTAAAGTAAATGCTTTTGTCAGGGGTGGGGGGCAGGCGATCACTGGAATTTCAGCCAACATACAATTCATACTGGGTCCAAGAAGTCATTCTGCAGTTATTTTTCCAAGCACAGAATTTGTAATTGGGATAATTATACTTGGGTATTGGCACAATCTCCATGTTTTCCCTGACCTGTAGGATGAGGGTTATGATGGTTGGAAATGGCTAAATGGAAGCTATTAGAGCTGTGATTACTAGGGAAAATAGTGAATGAAAAACAATGTGCTTTATTATTGGGAGGTATAGGGAACAACAGCCTTGCTAGTGAGATCTTAGTGATGGTGAGTGGTGCCATGCCCCTTCTGCCTTTGAATCCTGGACCCTTTACTCCATACATATTGCATATTATTGACACCATCAAAGACTTGGAAATGTAAGTGTGGGTGGTTCCCTCCATACCTCCCTCTAATTATATTATCTGACCTATGCAAAATTGGGGTGGATCTTGAAGAATGAGAGTTGATCATTGTAAACTTGTAATAATGTAATGGGAGTGGTATGCATGTGTGCCTGAGCTGATTCTGAAGACATGTTTCATGAAGAAGTAGCCAGTATGCATATGGTCCCTACTCTTGCTACATTGATTTTTCTTCCCAAGCATGCACTAATGGCCTCGTGTGTGTGTGTGTGTGCGCGCGCGCGCGCGCTTTATGATTGGTTGGTTGGGAAGAAGACTAGGTCTTGGTTTGTAGATGGTTCTGCAAATATACAAGCATCACTCAGAAGTAGACAGCTGCAGCATTACGTGTCTTTCTTGCACAACTCTGAAGGAATGTACTGAAGGGAAATCTTCACAGTGAGCAGAACTTCAGGCAGTGTACATGGTTGTACATTGTATTTAGAAAAATAGCCAAAGGTGAGATCATGTACTGACTTACCTATAACTATTGCTTTGGCTGGATGGTCATGAATTTTGATTGGAAAATTAATAAGAAATTTGTGGAAGGGTTCATTGGATGTAAACATGAATGGTTCTTTCAGCAGAAATGAACTTCAGTGATTAAGGAAATAGGATGATGTGTTCTGAGGATAATAGTCTCCTTCACTGGACATCCCAATGAGTATGTGCACAGCCTTGCTATGGTAGCAGAATTGGAGGTTATGGGTGTGCTCAACAACACGGTCTTACACTCAGTGTGGCTGACCTGGCTACGGTGCTCTACAGTGTTATGTAAACTGTTGACTTTTTACTGACTTACACAGCTTTGTCTGAGACCTGGGATCTGAGGACCTGAAAGAATGGGGCGGACTACAGTCTAATGCTGTAGACAACATTATTTCAGTTTTAGTGTACTTTTATACACAAATGTAACAATGATCAATGGAAGATTGTTTGAATTCAGAAAATCATGTACATAAATGCCAGTAAGCACATACTAAATATTGACAGAGTAGCCTTTTCCCAGAACTTTCTGAGACCACTTTAAACACAATTGCTGGGCACATACTACAGATTATATCTGGGAAATCATGAAAGCAAAGCAGAAGGCCAAATCCAGATTCAGGGTACATTGACCAGATTGGGTTCTATAGCTATGTTCTGATATCTAACACGAATAAACATGTCTTATAATTGAATGTAAATGTAAATGTCATAAGAGGCATGAAATCACGTCCAAGAACAATCCAGGGAACAAAATGCCCCTGAGATAAAAGGCCCTCTGCCTTTTTCCCTGGAGCCTCTCATAGTTCCCCAAGGCATTGTTTATCATGTGACATTCTTTTGACTGTGTTCGACAGTATCCCGACAGTATACCAACAGTAGAAGGCAATGAGTCTCCAATATGGCTCCATTCACCATGGTGACCATGTCTTATGGCAAGTTACCTACATTGGACCACTTCTATCATAGAAGGTGCAGAGTTGTCTCACTGAAATAGATACTTAGGATATGGATTTGCCTTTCCTGCACATAATGCTTCCACCAAAACTACCATCCAAGGAGCTATAGAATGCCTTATCCTTGTCATGACTTTCCACAAAGCATCACTCATAACTAATTAACTCTCTTTACAATCAAAGAAATGCAGCAGTGTGTTTGTGTTTGTGGAATTTAATTATATTTCAATGTTCTTTACCATCTCGTAGCAGCTGGCATTATAGGACAGAATGGCCTCTTATAGACATGGAGTTCCAACTCCAACTATGAGACAATAACCTGATGTTTGGATTCGGGTGTCTAGATGGCATTATACTCTCCCAAGTCAGTGTCCAGTGTATGGTATGGTAATGGTTTCTCCCATAAACAGGAGTAAAGAGTCCAGGATTCAAAGGCAGAAGGGGCATGGCACCACTCACCATCGCTAGCGTCTCACTGGCAAAGCTGATGTTCCCCCCAGGACTGTATGATTTGTGCTGGTTTGTGTATGATTTGTGCTGGTATGATTTGTGTATGATTTGTGACTGTATGATAGAAGACCGGTTTCCAGAACAGAGGTTGTTTCTGTCAGGAAGTCTAATAAACATTTCATTAACAGCTGCGATTTCCCCTAGCACCACTGGGTTCTTGCAGTTCTGAGTCACCAGACTTAAAAAGGAATTACAATGTTATCAAGGGTGATTGGTCTAGATGAGCAGGGAGAAATTTGATACTACTCTGTAATTCAAGTAAGAAGAGTAAGACTATGGCTCAGGAGATCCTTGAAGGTTTCTCTTAAGTGTTGCTATGTCCTCTGATTAACATCAATCAGAAAGTACAAACCCCTGGCAAGGCAGGGTGATAAATGTCCCAGTCCTTTCAGAAGTAAATGTGTGGGTCATTTTAGAAATGAACTAAGATGAGTTTCAAAGGAATACAGTGTGGATAGAGAAGGAAATAGTTATAATTACTGTGTATGGTTGAGTGATCCCTGATAGAAGGAAGAATTGTAATTATTAAATGCATTTTGTTAATCATATTTGTTGATGATGGTCTAGGGTTTGAGAACTAGCTTATTCTTTGTCATTCCTTCTATGCAAGTATGAAGGTTTGCATATAGTAGTTTCTTCCTAATTGAAACATCCCCTCCAGGAGGGGGAGAGGCTCAATAGACTCAGGAGGTAAATGTCACATGTCCTCAAAAGATGAAATTACAAGATTCTTTGTAGGCCCTTATGCAACTTTATAGATACAGTAAACAACATTTTGGAATATAGGCTGCAGAGAGATTTCTGGGACCTGTTGCTGCCTGTAGGTTGCACAAAGAGCTCCAGGGTCTGAGCTGAGCTGAGGTTTTTGGTGTTGCAGCTCCTTTATCTCATCCATGATCCTTTAAGTCACCCTGCACCCATGCTCAATATGGTGTTAGTTGTTGTGCACTATGTGAAGATATATTGCTGTAATTGGTGTAATAAAAAGCTTAATGGCCAATAACTAGGCAGGAAGTATAGGTGGGACTTCTGGGGATAGAAAGGGAGAGGAGTTGGAATCTAGGTGTGCAGGAGAAGCCAGGAGACACAGAGAGGAAATAAAGTCTCCATGTCATTATTTGGGAGCTGGCTGACAGGACAGAAAAAAACTCATTAAATATGGTACTCAACATGGGCTATGACCATAAGGATAGTCACACCAGCTGGCACTGCCTCAGTTGCCCTGTGGGTCTCTCCGTGAGCACTCAAAACAGTTGGCTGTTGCTCATGGGACTCTGGAAAGTGGGCTCAACAACTTTCCAGAGCTGGGGTGGTAAACGTGCCTCCCACCTGCTGGCATGAAGCTAGGCTTTTAGGGAACTGAGGGGGGTGAAGTCAGCCACTAGAGCCAAGTGGCAGAGGGCCTAGCTGCCGCCTAACAGTTTAAGCTTTGCTCATGGGGTCAGAGAACACTCGGTGTTTAGTAAAGCTAGGTCTAGGCTGACCAAACCTCTAAATAGGTACAGAATGCTTAAAAATGTGCTTAAATAAAAAAAAAATAAGAAAAGAATAAAATAAAATGGGTATAGACAGAAAAAAAGTTTGAAAATAATAAAGTCTTAAAAAATAAAGTAGTAAAACAAACAAACAAACAAACAAACAAACAAAAAAACCAAGCCATGTAAGGATGGGAAATATACAGGGTATCTGAATACTGTATAGTGCTTTGTTGACTTTGAATTTTTTAAATGCTGATGAGTGAATGACAGCTGATGAGAAACATTGGATTATGAAAGGGACTGCTAAGTTAAACCAGCCTATATTCTTTAGAGATGCCTTGATTTCAGAATGGAAGTCAAGAAATATGTTGCATTTGGGGAGGTTATGCCTTTGTTTCCACAGGAACAGAAAGCTATGGATTCCTTCAAAGTTAATAGAGATCCAACTTGACGGGGGAAGGGGGACCTCCTGAGGATCTTGGCTGCAGACACAGGGAGAAAGACAAAAAAGACTACAAGACAAGAAGACAGGTTACATGTATGCTGATCCATCTACATGGAAACAGCACTGAGACAGGATGAGATGTGATAAATCTTTGTTGTCAGTATCCTTTCATATGGATGGATAGAGTTTGTTTGGATAGCCCAAACAAACTTATAAAATTGACAGATGTCTTTTACCTGCTCAAACATAAAACATCATCTTTAGCTGACTTGTGCATACTGTGCATTCCATACTTATGTTAATGCAGATATATATGTTACCATTAAAAGTTTGTGTTTTTTTTTTTTAAAAGGACCAGACACCAATAAAAATAGTCCAGATGATACACCCTCTTAGAGTACCTCTTTTGGCAGTTTCCTCAAATTCTACATCCAGAACTTCAAAGCTGCTAGCTAAGATGGTCCAACCTCACAGACTAAGCAGCCATATCTTCAGATAAGCCCTATACTTTTTCTTTTTCTTTCTTTTTCCCCCAGCCACTGATAGTTGTTTTTATTAAGTGAAGCCTTAAGTATTTTTATATTGTTAAAGATAGATAAATTTACAAAAGGAGGTGAAAACACAGTACTGGTACATATGCTAATTCTCTAGAAAGTTATGACATAAGAGGATTTTCAAAATAGCAAATTATTCTTATCTTTTTTGAATAAACATTACCTTTATATGTTTTTGAATAAATGTAAATAAAAATGAGTGAGTCAGAAGTATTATTATATAAATCAAAATGGGTGAGTGAAGTACAAAATAATCTCCAGGACATGAAATCTCATTCAAATATTATTACTGAGGATTTTAAAGAATACCAATTGTAGTAGAAATACTCAGGTCACAGTCAATATGAAAAACAGGAATTATTTGTGGGAATACTCTATAGTGTATGCATTACATATGTATAGGCTATATATTATCTGTAGTTTCTGCTTTGATTTTTAAATTTTTATTATTAAGAAATTTTCTATTCATTTTATATACCAACCACAGATCCCCCACTACTCCCTCCTCCTGCCCCCCAGCCTTCCTCCCGAACCCACCTTCCATTCCCACCTCCTCCAAGGCAAGGTCTCCCATGGGGAATCAGCAGAGCCTGGTACATTCAGTTGAGGCAGGTCCATTCAAGACCCTCCTCCCTGCACCAAAGCTGCACAAGATGTCCCACCATAGGTACTGGGCTCCAAAAAGCCCACTCATGCATTGGGGATGAATCCTGATCCCACTGCCTGGGGACTCCCTAAACAGTTCAAGCTGAACAACTGTCTTGCCTATCCAGAGGGCCCAGTCCAGTCCCATGGGGGCTCCACAGCTATTGGTCCACAGTTCATGTGTGTCCACATTTGGCTGGCCATCTCTACGTTTTCCCATCATGATCTTGATATCCCTTACTCATAGAATCCCTCCTCTCTCTCATTGATTGGACTTCTGGAGCTCAGCCTAGGTCCTGGCCATGGATCTCTACATCTGCTTCCATCAGTTACTGGATGAAGGCTCTATGATGACAGGGTATTCACTAATCTGATTACTGGAGTAGACCAGTTCCAGCACCCTCTCTACTATTGCTAGTAGTCTAAGGTGGGGTCATCCTTCTGTATTCCTGGGAACTTCCCTAGCACCCTGTTTCTCCCTGTTCCCATGATGTCTTCATATATCACGGTATCTTTCCTTGCTCTTCCACTCTGTCCCTGTTCCAGCTTGAACTTCCTGTTCCCTTATGTTCTCATTGCCCATCCATTGCCCTCCATTAACTTCCCTCACCCCCAGTTTGTTCATGTGGATCTCATATTTTCCTCCATCGCTGGGCGATCTATGCGTCCCTCTTAGGGTTTTCCTTGTTAGCTAGCTTCTCTGGAACTGTGGGTTGTAGTCTGGTTATCCTTTGCTTTACATCTGGTATCCACTCATGAGTGAGTACATACCATGTTTGTCCTTCTGAGTCTGGGTTACCTCACTCAGGATGATATTTTCTAGTTCCATCCATTTGCCTGCAATTTTAATGATGTCATTGTTTTTCTCTGCTGAGTAGTACTCCATTGTGTATATGTGCCACATTTTTTTTAAATCCGTTTTTTGGTTGAGGGGCATCTAGGTTGTTTCCAGGTTCTGGCTATTATGAAAAATGCTGCTATGAACATAGTTGAGCATGTATCTTTGTGGTATGATTGAGCATTCCTTGAGTATATGCCCAAGAGTGGTATAGCCAGGTCTTGAGGTAGATTGATTCCCAATTTTCTGAGAAACCACCATACTGATTTCCAAAGTGGCTGTACAAGTTTGCATTCCCACTTACAGTGGAGGAGTGTTCCCCTTGCTCTGCATCCTCTCCAACATAAACTGTCATCAGTGCTTTTGATCTTAGCCATTTTGACAGGTGTAAGATGGTATCTCAAGAGTCATTTTTGATTTGCATTTCCCTGATGACTAAGGATGTTGAGCAATACCTTAAATGTCTTTCAGCCATTTGAGATTCTTCTGTTGAGAATTCTCTGTTTAGCTCTGTAGCCCATTTTTTAATTGGATTGTTCAGTACTTTGATGTCTAGTTTCTTTGTATATTTTAGAGGTCAGCCCTTTGTCAGTTGTGGGGTTGGTGAAGATCTTTTCCCATTCTGTAGGCTGTAGTTTTGTCTTATTGACCATGTCCTTTGCCCTACAGAAGTTTCTCAGTTTCAAGAGGTCCCATTTATTAATTGTTGCCCTCAGTGTCTGTGCTACTGATGTTATATATAGGAAGTGGTCTCCTGTGCCAGTGTGTTCAAGACTACTTCCTACTTTCTCTTCTGTCAAGTTCAGAGTAACTGGATTTATGTTGAGGTCTTTGATTCACTGGAACTTGAGTTTAGTGCATGGTGACAGATATTGATCTATTTGCAATCTTCTGCATGTTGACATCCAGTTATGCTAGCACCATTTGTTGAAGATGCTTTCTTTTTTCCATGGTACAGTTTTGGCTTCTTTGTCAAAAACCAGGTATTCATAGGTGTGTAGGTTAGTGTCAGGATCTTCAGTTCAATTCCATTGGTCCATGTGTTGGTTTTTATGCCAATACCAAGCTTTTTTTTAAACTATAGCTCTATAGTAGAGCTTGAGGTCAGGGATTGTGATGCCTCCAGAGGTTGCTTTATTGTATAGGATTCTTTTAGCTATCCTGTGTTTTTCCATATGAAGTTGAGTATTGTTCTTTCCAGGTCTGTGAAGAATTGTGTTGGGATTTTAATGGGGATTGCATTGAATCTGTAGATGCTTTTGGTAAGACTGCCATTTTTACTATGTTAATCTTACCTATCCATGAGCATGAAAGATATTTCCATTTTCTGATATCTTCTTTGATTTCTTTCTTCAAAGTCTAAAAGTTCTTATCACACAGGTCTTTCACTTGTTTAGTTAGAATTACCCCAAGGTATTTTATATTATTTGTGGCTATTGTAAAGGGTGATGTTTCTCTGATTTCTTTCTCAGCCCTTTTATCATTTGTATATAGGAGGGCTACTGATTTTTTTTTTAGTTAATCTGGTATCCTGCCACATTACTGAAGGAGTTTATCAGCTGTAGGAGTTCTCTGGTAGAATTTTTGAGGTCACTTATGCATACTATCATATCGTCTGCAAATAGTGAAAGTTTGCCTTCTTCCTTTCCAATTTCTATCCCCTTGATCTCCTTTTGTTGTCTTATTGCTCTAGCTAGAACTTTGAGTACTATATTGAATAAATATGGGGAGAGTGGACAGCCTTGTCTTGTTTCTGATTTTAGTGGAATTGCTTTGAGTTTCTCTCCATTTAATTTGATGTTGGCTGTGGGCTTGCTATAAATTGCCTTTCTTATGTTTAGGTATGTTCATTGTATTCCTGATATCTCCAAGACCTTTATCATGAAGGGGTGTTGGATTTTGTCAAAGGCTTTTTCAGCATCTAATGAGATGATCATGTGGTTTTTTTCTTTGAGTTTGTTTATACGGTGTATTATCATGGAATATTTTGTTTACTCCATCTATGGTGATTGAGAGTTTTGCTGGGTGTAATAGTCTGAGTTGGCATCCATGGTCTCTTAGTGTCTGCATAATGTCTGTCCAGGACCCTCTGGCTTTCAGAGTCTCCACTGAGAAGTCAGGTGTTATTCTGATGGGTCTGCCTTTATATGTTACTTGGCCTTTTTCCTTTGCAGCTCTTAATATTTTTTCTTTATTCTGTATGTTTAGTGGTCTGATTATTATGTTGTGAGGGGACTTTTTTTTGGATCCAGTCTATTTGGTGTTCTGTAAGCTTCTTGTATCTTCATAGGCATTTCCTTCTTTAGGTTGGGAAAGTTTTCTTTTATGATTTTGTTAAATATATTTTCTGTGCCTTTGAGTTGGTATTATTTTCCTTCTATAGCTATTATTCTTAGGTTTGGTCTTTTCATGGTGTCCCAAATTGTAGCTGTGTAACACATGTCCCTTTAAGACATCATGCAAAGGATGAAGTTGACCTGTTGGAATCTTTAAAGTAGGCCAAAGCCATTGAATATCTCCCAGAAAGGTTTGGAAATCATTAAGCATGCATAGCTGATCCGTATGCAGAGTAATCTTTTGTGGACATATGCCTGTGCATAACAATTCATGACCTAAATAATGATAGGGAAAGGATACCTGTACCTTTTCTGGGGCTATTTGTAAATTAGCCAGGCTAAGAACCTCTTGTAATTTAGAAAAGGCATCAAAAACAAGTTTTTTGCCTTCAGCCAATAAAATATTGTCCATGTAGTGAATTATATTAACATCTGGAAAAGCTTTTTGAACTGGAGCTATGGCCAAAGACACATAAATTTGACATATAGTAGGGCTATTGGCCATTCCTTGGGGCAAAACTGCCCACTGATATCTTTGATAAGGTTCTTTGAGATTTTCTGATGGAACACTAAAAGCAAAGCGAGGACTGTCCTCGGGATGTAAAGGAATGGTGAAGAAACAATACCTCAAGTCAATCACAATTAAATGCCAATGTTTAGGAATTGCCACAGGGGCAGGCAAACCAGGCTGTGTTGCTCCCATGAGAAGCATGATTTTATTTACAGCTCTAAGATCTTGTAATAGCCTCCATTTTCCTGACTTCTTTTTAATAACAAATATAGGTGTGTTCCAGTGTGAAGTGGAAGGAATGATATGTCCAGCATCTAACTGTTCCTTAACTAATGCATTCACAGCCTCCAATTTTTTTTTTTTTTTTTAGTAAGGGGTCACTGTTCCACCCATACAGGGTCATCACTTTTTCAAGTGATTTTTATCGGTTGTATTATCAAAGGCTGATGTGCAGTGACCCCTATGGAAAAAACCCTAATCCTCTAGTATCCCCAGAACATCTAGTAACACAGCTTTTTTTTTTTTGCCACAGGTAGTGGATCTCCTTGCAGCATTTTCCCTAAACCTCTGCCCGGGCAGTAGCCCTGACCCTTCAGCATCTGTTGTACAGGCTGTGTAGTAAGCACTGTTCCCATATAGTCTAACACATCCCATCCCCACAAGTTCACTGGAATGTTGGGTAGCACAAAGGGTTGAAAAGTTCCTGCATGACCTTCCTTATCCTTCTAATTTAAGAGTAGCCTGCTCTGTAATGGCATCTGAGCTGTGCTGATACCCTGTAGATTAGAGGTGGAATTTTTAAGGGGCCATGCTTTGGGCCAATGTTTTATAGAGATAACTGAAGTGTCAGCACCAGTATCTAAAAGACCCTGAAAATTGCAATCATTAATTTTTAAATTTAACATGGGTCTTTGTTCTAAGGTGGAAACCCAGCAGGCTAGAAGGCCTGTAGAGCCAAATCTACCCTCACCTCTATGTGATTTAAGACAAGGATTATTAGTTTGAAAGCAAGGCATCAAAAGCAATTGTGCTATGCAAGCACCCTGGGGAATAGCTGTCACCCCCTTACCAGCCTCAACCATGATTCTAATTTCTCCTTCAGAGTCTTCATCTATCACTCCTGGAATTACTCTAATACCTTGCTCCTGCCCAGAATCAGTCCTAAAGATCCTGCAGGTAGTGAACCCATGACTCCAGCACTGAGAGCCTGGGGGCCCATCTGAGGTGTTAATACTGCTCTGGCAGAGGCGCACAGGTCCAATCCTGAGCTTCCAGGGTGCCTCTGATAAGGTCTTGGACAGAAAGTGATTTCTGCGAGGAATGAACTGGATAGGATGATGGGAAATGGTTTGGGATAGGTGTATCTAGGGCTCCATATACCTGGCTGTGGGGGGGTCTGGAGCAGACCCGCTGCCCATTTCCCAAAGGCGGTAATGGATTTCCCTGAGCTTCAACCTTGGATTGGCACTCGTTACTCCAGTGATGGCCCTTTTGACATCGGGGGCAAAGTCCCAGTGTCTTTGCCACTGCTTGGGCTCAAGGACAATTTTTCTTAAAATGACCTTGCTGGACACATCCAAAACAGGTTTTTTGGCGGACTCCTTCAGAATATTTCCCCCTCATGGCTGAAGCCATTACCTGACCCATGATGTGATGCCCATCTATATCTCTACATAGCTTAAGATAATCATTTAAGTTCTTATTTTTATGGGGCCTAATGGCCTCCTTGCAATATTTGTTGGCATTTTCAAAGGCCAATTGCTTTACTATAGGCATGGCTTGATCAACATCCCCAAATACTCTACCTGCTAATTGAAGCAGATGATCTACAAATTCTGCAAATGGTTCTGATGGCCCATGAATGACTTTAGATAGTTGTTAGCCAGCAGCTTTATTAGGTAGCCCTTTCCATGCTCTGGTAGCAGTTATGCTAATATGTGCATAAACTGTGGGATCATACAAAATCTGTGCTTGTAAAGTGGCATACTGTCCTGTACCCATGAGCATTTCAAGACTGCAAGCCAGAAAGCCCGCAGAAGCATTTCTATTAACTGTAGTTTGACTCACTCCTCCAAATTAAATAGCCCCCCCCCCCCCCCGCCCTGAGAGAGCAGTGTGACACAACTGCATCCAATTGCTAGGGGTACAATTTAAGGCCGAAAAAGATTCAAGTATAACTGTGGTAAAAGGAGCATGGGACCCATATGACATTACAGCTTCCTTAAGCTGTTTGATGCTTTTAAAATCTAGGGGATTGTGTTCCCTTTGCCTCCAATCTTGAGCATTTTGAGTCTCTATAATCGGTAAGCCCCCCCCCCCCCCCCCCCCCCCCCCCTCGGTGCGGGAAGAAGGACCTTCATGCTGCAAAAGTCAGGGTTACGGGCTGGAGGTCTATCCTTGTAAGAAATCTTCTGTAATTTCCCTCTTAAGTATCTAGTATCCTTTTTAAATCTGACTTCTACATCATCACCCTCTGAAGACGACTCTGCAGAGTCAGAAACATTTGAAGTTTGAAGGGATCTGAGAGCCTCCTCTGCTTGAGACTCTTCCAATACAGCTTTAGCTTCAGTTAATTGTTCTTGAACTTTGACATTATCATTAAGCAACACATCTTTAACCAAGCGCCACAAAGAGAAAGTAGCTAAGGGTATGGAATCAGACCCTTCTTTATGCAAGCATTTTTGTAAGTCAATCTTAACCTGTTCCCAATCTGGTATATTAAATCCCCCAGAGACCAGAAACCAGGAACCAGGGACTAACATTCTGGAGGATCTGAATGAAATCTTTAGCCATCCTGCTCTTAATGGTGGTGTCCGGTTGCTTCAGCAGTCCAATTAACTGTTCCTCCAGGAGTGACTGTGAACTAGCTGCACCCATAACAATTCACCTGCTCTTACCTTCTTTTAAAATACTGGCCAGCCTTTCTTCAGATGTCCTTCAGTACGTCCCTTCTTTCTTATATCTCGGTGGAACCTCCACCTGTAGCACCCGTGCTACTACCTGTTCACCATGTCCAAGCAAGGGGCTGAGGATTAAAGCAGACACAAGACAGCGGGTCATTTGTCTCAGTAGAATGCCATTTATTAAAGGAGGGAGGAGGCCTTAAATATAGGCTTACAGCACAGTGGGAGAACCCCAGAGGGCAGAAGTTCGCTACAGATGTTTTACATTCTTGCATCCTAGCTGTTTACACCAATATGCAGGATACACAAACAAGGAACCTCCGGTAAGCTTTTTAGGAGGAAGAAAACCAGGGAATTAGCATAGGAAGGACATCTAATCAAGGTCAGCAAGAAAGGCAACAGCCACACAAGGAATGGGGATCAGGGCCCAACACCAAATTTCTTGGACGTTTTGTTTTATGACTTTGTTGGCTTTAGTGTTTTCTTTGACTGACCAATCTATTTCCTCTTTGGTATCTTCATTGACAGAGATTCTCTCTTCCATCTCTTGAAGTCTGTTGGTTATACTTGCATCTGTAGTTCCTGTTTGTTTACTCATAATTTCCATTTCCAGCATTCCCTCAGTTTTTGTCTTCTTTATTGTCTCTAGTTCAGTTTTAAAATCTTGAACTGTTTCCTTCACCTGTTTAATTGCTTTTTCTTGGCTTTCTTTAAGGGATTTATTTATTTCTTCTACTTTTTTGTTTGTCTTTTCCTTGATTTCTTTAAGAGAATTTTTCATTTCCTTTTTTAAAGACCTCTATCATCTTCTTAAAGTCATTTTTAAGGTCGATTTCTTCAGCTTCTTCTGTATTGGGATGTTCAGGTCTTGCTGATATAGAACCACTAGGTTCTGATGGTGCCATATTGGTCTTTATGTTGTTGACTGTATTTTTGCACTGGCATCTACCCATCATTCTGAGTGGTCACCAGCCATCCATATTATACAAGAACAGGGCACAACAACTGATGATCTCCCAAAGACACCAACAGCTCTACCTTTAAAATGGTTAACAGACAAGCCTGTATGGGTTCAGCAATGGCCTTTAACAACAGAGAAACTCCAGGCTTTAGAAGAGCTGGTAGAAGAACAGTTAAATGCTCAGCATATTGAAGAATCAACCAGCCCTTGGAATCCTCCTGTATTTGTTATTAAAAAGAAATCTGGTAAATGGAGAATGGTAACAGACCTTAGAGCAATTAACAAAGTAATTCAGCCAATGGGCTCTCTACCATCTGGAATTCCTTTGCCTACTCTGTTACCAAAAGGATGGCCTCTCATAGTTATTGATTTAAAAGACTGTTTCTTTTCAATACCCTTACAAGAAAAAGACAGAGAAAGATTTGCTTTCACAGTGCCTACTTATAATAATTCTCAACCGGTTAAAAGATTTCAATGGAGGGTCCTACCACAGGGAATGTTGAATAGTCCAACTTTGTGCCAATATTTTGTACAACAGCCATTAGAAGTGATACGTAAAAAATTTCCTAAATCTATAATTTATCATTATATGGATGATATTTTACTAGCTGACTCAAATGCAGATAGTTTAGAAAGAATGTTTGAAGAAGTAAAGAAAATTTTGCCTTGCTGGGGATTACAAATTGCTCCTGAAAAGATACAAAGAGGAGATTCTATTAATTATTTAGGATATAAAATAGAGCTACAAAAAATTAGACCCCAAAAGGTGCAAATTAGGAGAGATAGACTACAGACTCTTAAGGACTTTCAAAGATTATTTGGAGACATTTCTCATCTAAGAACTATTGTTGGGTTAAAAAATGATGAACTGAATAATTTGTTCAAAACCTTAGAAGGTGACAAGGACTTAAATAGTCCAAGATAATTATCACCTGAAGCTGAGAAAGAATTGGCTTTGGTAGAAAAGAAAGTACATGAAGGACATGTGGATCGTATTGATCCAAAGCTGGATTGCATTTTGGTTATTTTACCTTCTAGGCATTCTCCTACAGGAATATTAATGCAGAGGGAAGATATTATATTGGAATGGATATTTTTACCAAATAAACCAAATAAAAAATTAAAAACTTATGTGGAAAAAATCTCTGACTTGATTTGGAAAGGAAAATTGAGACTTCGTCAATTAGCAGGAATAGACCCAGCAGAAATTGTCATACCTTTAACTAAGGAGGACATTGAAAAATTATGGACAGAAAGTGAACCTTGGCAAAGAACTTGCAGTAATTTTTTGGGAGAAATTAACAGCAAATATCCCAAAAGTGATAGAATTGATCTTATAAAGAGAGCTGATTGGATCTTGCCTCGAATTGTACAGAAAAAACCCATATCTGGAGTTCGTACATTTTATACAGATGCCAACAAACAAGGAAAGGCAGGTTACAAATCAGAAAATTTGAGTAAAGTGGTTCAAAGTCCTTATAATTCAGTTCAAAAATCAGAATTGTATGCTATTCTGTTGGTATTAATGGATTTTTCAGAACCTCTCAACATAGTAACTGACTCTCAGTATGCTGAAAGAGTGGTATTACATATTGAGACTGCAGAATTTATCCCTGATGCTTCAGAATTAACTTCACTATATATTCAATTACAAGATACCATCAGGAAAAGGAGTCATCCTTTATATATAACTCACATTCGATCTCATACTGGTCTGCCAGGCCCTCTAGCACAAGGTAACGACGAGATTGATAAATTATTGATAGGAAATGTGCTGGAGGCCTCAGAATTTCATAAAAAACATCATGTCAATAGTAAAGGTTTAAAAAAGGATTTTTCCATAACCTGGCAACAAGCCAAAGAAATAGTAAAGAAATGTCCTACTTGTTCCTTTTACAATCAGACGCCATTACCAGCAGGATGTAACCCAAAGGGTACTCAGAGGAATGAAATCTGGCAGATGGACGTGTTTCACTTTGCAGAATTTGGAAAATTGAAATATGTACACCATACAATCGATACTTATTCAGGATTTCAATGGGCAACTGCTTTGAGTTCTGAAAAAGCTGATTCTGTAATCACTCATTTGTTAGAAGTTATGGCCATCATGGGTATACCTGCACAAATCAAAACTGACAATGCTCCATCATATGTCTCTGTTAAAATGAAGCAGTTTTTTGCTTATTATGATATAAAGCATATTACAGGTATACCACATAATCCTACAGGTCAAGCAGTTATAGAAAGAGCAAACAGAACTCTAAAGGATATGCTAAATAAACAGAAAGGAATAACAAAAACCCCCAGAAATAGACTGCATAATGCTCTATTAACTTTGAATTTTCTCAATGCCAATGAGAAAGGAACAACAGCTGCAGAGAGACATTGGATAATAGAAAAAA
>CABHPP010113409.1:0-20128 GCA_902168425.1 Peromyscus attwateri
GTGTGTGTGTGTGTGTGTGTGTGTGTGTGTGTGTGCGTGCGTGCGTGTGTGTTGGTGGTTTTTCAAGGCTGAGTTTCTCTATGTAGCGCTGACTGTCCTGGGAACTTGCTCTGTAGACCAGGCTGGCCACAAACTCACAGAGATCTGCCTGCCTCTACCTCTGTCTCCCAAGGGCTGGGATTAAACGCATGCACCACCATTCGGCTCATTACAATTTTTTTAAAACAGATAATACATTTACTGGTTGGCTATGAGTAGGAAAATACATCTGTAAGGAAAAGAGACCCTGTATATAAATATAATACTAGCTAGTTACAGTTTGACCAAAACTATTCCACTGAAAAGAACAGTAAAGGCCCTTGTTACCACCAGTCCATCTGGTGAAAAGTCAGTTTCTCATCACTCTTTGCAAAACGCTGCCAAGGCAGATGTAGCTCTTGAGCTTAGTTAGCATGGCTAGTGTTTGGGGTTTTGCAACATGAATGGTAAACAAGAGTTCCAGGGCATCACACAGTATGTACTGTGAATAACAACTACTCTTATTTTACATCAGCATCCCAGTTTAAAATTTTATGTAACTAAAAGAAGCAATGTGAACATCTTAAAATACCGCTTACCGGGGTTGGGGATTTAGCTCAGTGGTAGAGCGCTTGCCTAGTAAGCGCAAGGCCCTGGGTTCGGTCCTCAGCTTACAATTGGGGGACCCCTGCTCATGTTCTCTCAGTTACCTGCGACAGATGTCCTGGATGTTGTGATTGACTCATCCTCTAAATGCCTCACCTGGGCTGCCTACATGACCCCCACACTTAAAGTCACAATGGCAGCAAGCTCTGTAGTTTAAATAGGGAGAAAATGGGACTCCCCTCCTGCCCCTCGTTTTCATGGAAAGCCTCATTATAAATTTTAAAGTCAGCTTACTGCTGTCTATAAGAGAAAAATCTAAGCTCATGTTAAGTTCTGAAACCATTTACAGTATATTCATTTCCCATATCTCCATACCTCAGGCACTGGAAAAGAAAACACTCAGTTTGCCTGCCTTTCCTTTTACCTCCTCAGTGCATGTAAAAAAGGTAAATACTATAAAAATTAGACATCCATGTCAACAGCATTCATTTCTCCCTGCGGCTGTCTATTCTGTGTGGCAGATAGGGCCCACAAGGAAGAGAGTTGATACGAACTGTATCAAGTACGTGAAGTGTTTAGCTTCCCATCAACTTTATGAGGGTGAGATAGTCCTAATTTTACAGCTGAAGGAACTAGATGCAGCTCAGAGGGGAGAGCCAGTGTTTGAACTCATGATTTTTGGAACACTGCCCCTCCATCCTTCCAGGAAACTGCCTGGTAACTCTGACTGTAAAACAGATGCACATGTATTGCCGCTTGATAGTCCTCCACATCGTATGAGTCATTCACATTTCTAATCATAAACTTTAAGTAATAACTATCAATTCCATACTGTGGTGGTTTTCATTAAAGTTCACTATCTGCGAGTTTTCCTTTGATTCTTTAGTTTTCTTTGAAGATCTGTCCATCCTGCTTACCTCTGTCCAGAGAGCATGGCAGGAGCCACTCGGCTTTCACCGGCTTCTCTCTGTACACAGGATGATTGAATGTGTTTGAAATATCCCATTGCCCTTGGAACACCATCCTGTCAAATAGCTTTTGATTTTATCTTTTTGGGAAAGATGATAACTGATAATAAATTCTCCAGCTTCTGACTCCAGGTCAGCTTCATGCGACACTTACCCCCAAACCTGTGGTCCTGGCTGGTCAAGTGCTGTCTCCTGCTATTCTTACCCAACTTCATGTCAGCCAATGTATACAGCCAATCAAGTTTACATACTAGTTGTCTACCAACAAATTGACATGACCAGGACATAAGTGATTCCCCAGCACACCTCTTTCTCCTGGAATAAGGATTTGATCCTGCATAACCAAGGGAAATGATCCAAATGAGTTTCTTTGCTTACTCTTGGGGTTTACGGGCGCTCAGGGGATCTCAGAGCCGGCGTTTTGGCTGGGCTGTCTCACTCTGTTTCTCCCCGCACACAGATAAAATGCACAAGAGAAACTAATTTCAGTTGAAGTACTCAGCATCCTAGTCTAGTATCTCAATACGTTTATTCATTTATATTAATATCAAATGTTTTCAGTTTCATCTTAATTTATTCACTTATTAAATTCAAAGTAACAGATAATACCTCCATTGGCATTAGATGAGGTGAACTCACTATTAAATTTTTTAAAAGTGACTATTGATTTTATGTTAATTTTAAAGTACAAATTCAAAGAAAAAAGATTTAGTAGATCTCAAACATTATTACAATGTAGTCTTGAATTGTCACAGATACACAGTTGGTGTGAGAGGCAAATAGAATGTTATAGGTGAGAACCTTGGATTGAGCAGCAGGGAATATACTTACCTATAGATAGAACCTTTAAGCTCATCTCGGAAGGGTACAAAGTTAGCAGCCATGTTAAAAAAAAAAAAAAAACATTTCAAACAACAGAACAGGATGCAGAAGGGGTCTGAGGAGTAGCCCCAGCTACTGGGAAAGCTGAGGCAGGAAAGTCCCTGGAGTGTGAGACCGATCTGAGCAACACTGTGAGATATGTTGGCGGGGGGTGGGGGGGGGGGGGACGGGACACGGACTGTAAATGTAGAAACTGGTGAGGAAGGAGCAGGGACGAACGTGTTTGGTCACAGGAAACACTGATGGTTTTAAAACAAAGGCGGTGATGCGGCCCAGGACCCGGCTGTGCACAGATAGCCACACCTATTACTAAACATCTTTTCTAGATCTGTTGTAATGAATGGTTTCACATTCCTGCCAGTCAGCAAAGGCTTGTGTCCAAGACACCTGAGAATAACAGTAATGAAAAAAGAATTTTCAGCTGTTGTGCATAACTATATTTTTGGTGGAAATATAAAGGAAGGACTTAAAAAATTCTACTCCCCCACAATGTGAAAATACTCATCTTGCCAATGTTCAAAGTAATATACATTGAAATAGCAGTATGCCATTGCTTTAACTTACTAAACTAGCAGGCTCTTAGAAATATTTATTAAACTGGCACACATTTAAAAATACCCTTTTTGTGCATGCGTGTGTGTGTGTGTGTGTGTGTGTGTGTGTGTGTGTGTGTGTGTTTCCATGTGTATGGGCTGAGTTTGTAAGATGTGAGTGCACCTGTATGGGGAGATCAGAAGTTGGTGTCCTGTCTGGTGTCACCCTCATCTACTGGAGGCATCATGGCGGCATGTAGGCAGACGTGGTGCTGGAGATGTAGCTGAGAGTCCTACATCTTGCAGGCAACAGGAAGTCGACTGAGACACTTTGTGGTATCCTAACCATAGGAAACCTCAAAACTTGCCCCCACAATGACACACTTCCTCTAACAAGGCCATACCCACTCCAACAAAGCCACACCTAATAATGCCATTTCCTATGAGCTTATGGGGGGCCAATTGCATTCAAACTACCACAGTGACAAAGGACATAAAATGTAGGATTGCCCAAACCTACTTGAAGAAACTTATTAGTCATTATTTAGGAAAGAGGAACTGAGGCAAAGCCCCAGTCTCAGAGAAGAGAACCCAGGAACTCAGAGGAGGCAAGGGTTTGTGGGAGTCAGAACAAGAGCAGCTCCAAGAGAGGCCAGATGACGACTTGAGGTTTAAGAGCATTAGATGGAACAGTGTCCAGGATGGATGGGTAGCCAGGAGTAAGGTCTGTTCCCCCAGTGCATATGCAAAGCTTAACACCCATGGTGCATTAAGGCCTCTCAAAGATGGTTTCACTGTGAAGGAAGAGGAGAGGATTAGGGCTAAGTGCTGTTTGATCCCACCAACAAAGCTTAAAAGGAAGCCCTAAAAGATAGAACTACTTATAGCTATTTAGAGCTAAGCTCAAGAGTCTACAAAAATTTAGAACATAGACAACACCTAATGAGGTAGAATTCCCACTCCCTGGTGAGCAAAGAGGCAGGAAAATCTGTCAAAATTGACAGTTTTTGACCCAGAAATGATACAGGTGATAGAATTGAAAGAACATTTAAAATTATCATATGCTCACAAAACCACAGTGAAGATTGAATATGTTGACTAGGGAGATCAAAGTTAAGAAATGTCAAAGCATCTGGAGATTAAAACAGCAGTTGTCTAAATGAAAGATGAGGTTTCCAGCAGAATGGACATTTGCAGAGGAGATGGTTCGTGAAGAGCATTGCTTAGCAACAGAAGGAGAGAGTCCAGCACACATATGAGAACTTAGTCCATGGATTATATACTAAATAGTAGTCCCGGGGTGAACTCAGCAGCGTCCACTAACCAAATGGTCATGTGCAATTAATAAAGCTATTCGTAGCTTGCTGTGGCTCAGGTTGGATTTTGATGTCAGAAGAGGCTTGACACTAAACCATCTTGCTTTCTTCTGTACTGTATTATTTGGTTAACAATCCTTTTGGTGTCAGAGCTTCGTGGGTTTTAGAGAAAAGACTTTTGGGCCCATTTTGGAGACAATGTGGCAACAATTTTTATTAAATGTTTGTGCTCTTGAGGCATGGAATTGCAGAAATCTAACAGGTAGTCAAGCTTGAGTGCCAAGGGTTACAAACTTGGGATGCTTATGACAATGTTTTTAATACCTAAAAAGTTGAAAGGAACCGAGATATCCCTAAGCCCACAGTTGATTAAATTGATTATAGTACCTCCATACAGTGAACGAACTTTGTAGCCATGAAAAATACCATACCGGAGGGAACTACTGTTTAATGTCCAATATGGAAACCCAGCAGGAATGTGACTGTGGTGCTCATAGTTGTGACTGCTGTGGGGTTCGACTGTGTCTTCTGCTTAGGTTTCTGTCAGTGTGTATATATTCCTTCTAATAAAGTCAGAAAGAAGTAAGACTTTTTAAAGAAAATAATGGTGATACTCCTCTTTCACTTAAACTTTCGATTACCTGAGTTAGGAGTCATTTTGTTAACAAAGCTCCCAAAGGTTTGACATGTTCATCATTATTAAGGCTGTCTGTCACTCAGCCCATCACCCATATTCCCAGATCTGCTATCTTGCACCTGGATTTATAGCTGAATTGCCTGAGGCATTTCCAGAGGAATCTTTTTAAACAAAAGCAAGACCTTTCTCAGGGGCTGCTGAATCTCTTCTGTTGGACATCAGAGGCTCCCAGACTTAATCTCGAGAGAGCAGATTTCTCTCGTGAGTCACCACATCTAGTTCCGGACTTCCTTGAAAATGTCTGCAGATCTGTGCATGAGGTCATTTTTTAAGCTCAAATACCTACTTGTCTTTGAAAATCTTTCTCCCTTTTCAAAAAGATCATAGCAGAAGTTAAAAATGGATCGCTTTTTGCAAGCTACACTGTACATCTGTCATGACTTCCCAAGTATTGATGGCATGGTATGTCACACCAAGGACTTGCAGACTTTGGGACCTGAAGGGCAATCTGGACAACCAGCAGTTCTCACCCTTAGTCTGAGTCATGCGTTCGGAAGTTTCTGAAAGTCACATGGTGTCACTGCTGTAGAGGTGGAGGGACCTGGGAGAATGGTGCTGATAAATGAGGCAGACTAAAGTCGTATGTGATAACCAACTTAATCCAGAGCCTGAGACAGTTTATACCCTGATGGTTAAGAAAGGTCACATGAGTTAAGTTCTCATGAGTTCAAGCTGTATACAGTCACAAGGACAAGTCACACTGCGGAAAAAACACATTTTTCCATAGAGACAAATAAAGCATAGTTTAAACATTTAATTGAATAGCAACAGCAAGCCATAATGAATAATCTGAAGTAAACTCACTCCTATCTGCTGCATCTGGGAAGGGCACAAAAACAGATTCTAAGAACAATTCCATGTTTTTAAAGAAACTGAGGTCTCTAGACTCTTGTCTTTTTCTTGGAGTGTTCTCACAAGCCTCAGAATTCTCCTCCTCACACAGTTCCGTTCCTGGACCATGTTCCAACATGTGGTGAAAGCAAGAATACTTGTGCTGGGTGGTGGTGGCACATGCCTTTAATCCCAGCACTCAGGAGGCAGAGCCAGGCGGATCTCTGTGAGTTCGAGGCCAGCCTGGTCTACAAAGTGAGATCCAGGACAGGCACCAAAACTACACAGAGAAACCCTGTCTCGGGGGAAAAAAAAAAAAAAGAATGCTTGCAACATGTTCCTGCTTCTGTGGTCATGTGACAGCAATGGGGACTACTGTCATGCTACTGTGTGCTGCAGACTCCTCAGCTGAGACTGGAGGAGCTGCCCTGAGCCTGGGGACACAGTGCACTTGTTTAGACTTCTTCTCCATCATTTGGATGCAGAACCTGGGACCAACCAGCCAGCCTACAGTAATGGTTATGTTTTATTTATAATCAATAAGTGTATATTCTGACTTCACAAATGGAATACTAATATGTGCTGGAATTCACTACCGGATTCAGAATTTTGTTCTATAAGAAATTGAATTTCTTTAATAGCTACAAACTATTCATATTTTCTGTTTCATCATGCTTGGGTCTATACTTTTAAGTTCTATATTTGAAGAACTATATCCTTTAGATTTACTTTGTTATCAATTTTGTTGATGTTTGCTTTTTTGGAGTTTCTCAGAGTTTATCACAAGAATCTATAGATAATTATTGGCAGACTTCTAGAATATAAGCTCAATATTATTAAAAATGATTATATTTCTATATAGCAGCAAAGACCAATAATACTTTGAATATTTAATAGTCCAGACTTAAAGAATATTTTGTCTTTTAAGGGTTTGAAGTCATTTTATGTATGTCAGATCCATAAAGGGAGAAATATATTATCAAAATACATTATATACATGTATGAAATTGTCAGGGAAAATAAGAATGGTAGAAAACAAACAAACAAACAAACAAAGCACAAAACGAATCCAGCAAAGGCAGTATTCCTTGTTTGACTGGGTTTTCCCAGTTTTCCTTCTTGAAATATAAAGAAACTACAGAAATCTGTAGAGGGAGGGGTTTCCATGGAAGCCGTGAAGATGCTCCACTGTGGCCCTTTCGGTATCGGCAGACACGCAGATACACTGCTGGGTATCTTAGTCATCGTACAGACACAGCTGGAGAGTCAGCATGAGCATAGGTCAGTGTTACAGCCTGAATAAAACCAGCAGGGTTGTGATCGTTAAGCAGTTAGCAGTACTAGAATTTAGCAGTGTGCTCATAATTCTTAGTAGATATGATTTTGTATTCACAGCCTTGGTCCTCACAAAAGCCAATTGAAGAAAGCTCGTCTTTCATTTAATTCAGATAACCTGAGGGCAGATGTCTTAGGTGTGATGGCAGGCTCAGTCATCTGAAGTAAAACAGGAAGGGGTCTTTTGTGCCATTTAGTGACTTCTTTCCATTCCTTCCTCGGAACTTAACAGCATGCCTTAGGAGCTTCATTTCTGTGGGAGCCTTCCTGTTTTTCTGTCAGCCAGGATATTAGATAATGTAGCAGTTAAAAGCCTAAATCCTAGAGACAGGAAACTTGAGTCTGCTTAGACAACAGTTCAGAGCACAAGGTCTTCCTCCAACACTGTACTTAGTTTTCTTATCTCTAAAATGGGTAGCAGAAGCCATTCGAGAAGAGGGAGTGTGGATTAAATGAAATTGTGCCCACAATGGGCCTGCCATGGTGCTTGGCACATAAAATCTCAAAATATGTTATATGTTATTTCTCTTCTTGTAATCATCTCCATATGAGTAGTGAGCTTTGTCTTAGTTAGGATTTCTATTGCTGTGATAAAACACCATGACCAAAAGCAACTTGGGGAGGAAAGAGTTTATTTCCTTTCACAATTCCCAGGGCACAGTCCAGCACTGAGGGAAGTCAAGGCAGGAACCCAGCCATGAAAGAGTGCTGCTTACTGGTTTTCTCCTCATGGCATGCTTAGCCTGCTTTCTTATACAACCCAGAACCACCTGCTAAGGGTGACACCACCCACCATGATCTGGTCCCTCCCACATCAATCATTAATCAAGGAAATGCCTGGCAGACTTGCCTATAGGCCAGTCTTAGGGAGGCATTTTCACAATTGAGACACCCTCTTCCCAGATGTCTCAGTTGGTGTCAAGTTAAAAAAAAACAAAAAACCAACCGTCACAAATATGTATTAAGACTAATTGTAGATACATTTCCATATGTCTAGTAAAGTAACTGCTCACTTTTAAATCTACTGCTTCTGTTTCTTTAAAATTCCTAAACATTCCACAGATAGAGAATCCGTCTTCTGTACAGGTACTTGCTGAGTAGTCAGCACTGTAACTGTTGTTAATGCAGCCTCTGGAAACTAGTGTTCAGCTTTCAAAATCCACAGGGATGCTGTGGTGGTTTGAAAGAAAATGCCCCACAAAGGGAATGGCACTATTAGGAGGCGTGGCTTTGTTGGGGTAGGTGTGGCCTTATTGGAGGGAGTGTGTCACTGTGTGGGTGGGCTTTGAGGTTTCATATGCTCAAGCCACACTCAGTGTCTCAGTTCACTTCCTGTTGCCTTTGGATCAAGATGTAAGGACTCTCAGCTCCAGTACCATGTCTGCCTGCATGCTGCCTTGCTTTCCACCATGGTGATAGTGGACTAAACCTCTGAACTGTAAGCCAACCACCTACATTTAAATGTTTCCCTTTATAAGAGTTGCTGTGGTCATGTTACCTCTTTACAGCCATAGAAACCCTAAGACACCCAGTCCCTAGTACCAACTTCTGTCTTAGTTTCTGTTCTATTGCTGTGAAGAGACACCATGACCATGGCAACTCTTATAAAGGAAAACATTTAATTGGGGGCTCACTTACAGTTCAGAGGTTTAGTCCATTATCATCATGATGGGACATAGCAATGTGCAGGCAGACATGGTGCTAGAGCTGAGAGTCCTACATCTTAATAGGCAGGCAACAGGAAGTGATCTGTCTCACTGTGCATGGCTTGAGCATATATGAGACTTCAAAGCCTGCTTCCACAGTGACACACTTCCTCCAACAAGGCCACACATCCTAAAAGTACCACTCCCTTTGGGGGCCATTTTCTTTCAAGCCACCACACTGGGGTATTGCTGTGAAAGGCCTGACCCTCTTTTGTTTGGAGGAATTTATTTAGACTTTGGGAGTTTTGCATTAGGAAAGCAGTGGAATACTTTTAGCGCTGCTTATGGGCCATACCAGTAGGAGCATGGAAGACAGAGGTCTAAGAGTAATTTGAACTGTGGGGTGATGGCTTAAGAGGTTTTAGAGGAGAAGAATTTTAGTATGTTGCCTAGAAATTGTTCTTGTGGTATTTTGGTGAAGATTGTGGCTGCTTAAGTTTTCTTGAGGCTAAAGTTGAAGAGTTTTGGATTAATTCCCTTGGCAGAGGAAATCTCAAAACAGCCTAGTACAGACTGTATTGTGTGGTTACTAGTGTTAACTCTAATGAAGATATATAATGAAAAAGAGCAAGCTGAGCAAGGAAAAATATTTAAGGAGAAAAGGAGCACCAGAGAGTGGAATGGTGCTAAATCCTGTATTCAAGGAGATAAGCAGATTAGCACATGGAATAAAAGGAGTGGTGACCCCAGGGCAAGATCCCACCCAGCTAAATTTCCAACTTGTGAAAAGGAATCAAAGAAGTTTAGAGCTGGGTGTGGTGGTGCACTCCTTTAATCCCAGCAGGCAGGGGCTGGTGGATCTCGGAGTTTGAGGTCAGCCTGGTCTACAGAGCAAGTTCCAAAGCAGTCAAGCTTGGGCAGTGAAGGAAATCATTGAAAGGAGAGAGCTGGTGAAGATGTAATTGAAAGATCACTGAGTTGAAGGACAGCCTGGTACAGATCAAGTTACAGGACAGCCAAGCTTAGGCAGTGAATTCAGGAAGCCATCAAAAACAGAAAGTTGGTGAAGATGTAATTGAACAAGGGGGCCATGTTCTAGCCCCAATAATCAGCAGAACTTGGCAGCTTCGGCCACGTGGTTCTGGAGTTAAGGACAGAAGAAAGGGGCTATGGAATTTGCCTCCACAATTAAGGAAAGCTGCTGAGACCAGGCATGTGTCAGGAGTGTCCCTGAATGGAAGCCTAGAGAAGTTTTTGCATGAAACTATGAAAGGGAATCCTGGATTGCCTTAGAGACCCCAAGATGTTGGAGATGCCAGAGCCATGGGATACCTGCTGAGGAGAGCTGCTAACAGGGAGTAGAACAACCCCAAGAGAAAGAAGTGCATTGCAGTCAACAGAGCTGAAAGGAGTTGGAGATCTGAAGAGTACTTTGATGTCAGATATGGAGATGCAGAATTTGGAGTTTGCCCAGATGGTTTTCAGTCTTGCATTGGTCCAGTATTTCCTCACTGTGCTCCCTTCCCATGTTTTAGAATGGTAATGTATATCGTGTGCCATTATATGTTGGAAGTATGTGGTCTTCTTTTAAATTTTAATTTTATAGGGGATTACAGTTAAGAGATTGCATGAATCTCAGGAGAGACTTTGAACTTTTGACTTTTAAATAAGTTTTAAGTAAGTTTGAGACTATTATAGACTTATTATAGGCTTTTGAAGTTGCATTTTTGCGTCATGATATGGCTTCAAGCCTTTGGGGGCCATGGAGTGGAATGTGGTGGTTTGAAAGAAAATGACCCCAAAGGGAGTGGCATTATTAAGAGGTATGGCTTTGTTGGGGTAGGTGTTATCTTGTTGGAGGAAGTATGTCACTGTTGGGATGGGCTTTGAGGTCTTATCCACATTCAGTGTCTCAGTTCACTTCCTGTTGCCTTTGGATCAAGATATAGAACTCTCAGCCCCAGCACCATGACTGCTTGCATGCTGCCATGCTTCCCACCATGACAATAATGGACTAAACCTCAGAACTGTAAGCCAGCCCCAGGGAAATGTTTTCCTTTATACGAGTTGCTGTCATGGTGTCTTCACAGCAATAGAGCCCTAACTAAGACAGGTGCTTATGCTCTGGGAAACTTGGAGTTGCTTAGAACCTTATTCCATGCTGTGGAAAAGGAGGTTATATCTCCACATTGCGAACATGAGACTCAATCATGGTTTCACACCTCCACATCTCAGAAGTTATAATGTAAAGCTTATGAGTGCTAGTGTTTTATGGCTTTAGGAGCCTAACTTCAAGTATTAAATTGCAGTGCAAGCTGGTAGCCACACTCATTGGGGAGACGTTGTAGTCACATTCTTCTGATAACTTTCACACTTCATTTGGTTCTCTGTCATGTCTTATTTCACATTTCTCTTTTGCATCTTATTTCTTTATGTCATTTGACCATTTCTAGCTCATTTTGGATAAAATTTGAATCTGTTTCCCGATTCAACCTAACAGCTCACGAATGGCAGCCTTCATTAATCCACTGTCGGCTGTATTCAGACTTGAGCTCCAGCCGGTCTCTGCTGGTTCGTGTACATATTTAATGTGGTATTTATATTCTTTGAGAAAGTCATATATGCATATGATGTATTTTGATCATATTCACCCCCCACCCCTAATTCTTCCCACGCCCTCCTCTCCACTCCCTCCCGTCTTTATCTCCTCTTTTTTTTTTTTTTGGTTTTTCGAGACAGGGTTTCTCTGTGTAGCTTTGCGCCTTTCCTGGAACTCACTTGGTAGCCCAGGCTGGCCTTGAACTCACAGAGATCCGCCTGCCTCTGTCTCCCAAGTGCTGGGATTAAAGGCGTGCGCCACCACCGCCCGGCCTCTTTTTTTAATAACCCACCAGGTCCCATTTGTGCTGCCCGGGACCCCTGGTTATGGGGCCATCCTCTGGAATGTGGTCAGCCTAGCAGAGGCCACATCCTTAACGAAAGCTGACTCTGCCTCGCCCAGAAGCTGTCCATTTTTGGCAGCTTCTCACTTAGGGATTGGGGCTCATGAGCCTCTCCCCAAGACGTGTTGGAATGTTGACTGGGTTGACCTGGTGCAGGCAGCCATAACTACTGTGTGTCCATGAGTGCAGTGGTCCTGTTATGTCCAGAAGACTCTGTTCTGCTCTGGTTCTCTGCCTCTTTAAATTTTCCTTTTCCTCTTCTGTAATGGTCCCCGAGCCTTGGATGGGTGTTGATGTAGCTGTCCCACTGACTGTGGTGAGTTTCTGTGCTAACCGCCACCAGCTGCACAGAGAGACTTCTGTGAGGAAGCCTGAGAGCCGCATGAACTCGTGGGTGTGGAGACAGGGATTTCGAGGGCAGTTTGATTCTGTGTCCATCTAGAAAAGTAATAGTAACAGGTTCTCCCCTGTGAGCTCCCAGGCCATGAGTTCTTAGTCAGATTATAGTACGTTATAGTATGTGTTTCCTCCTGTAGAGCAGGCCTGAAATCAGTCAGAAAGCAGTTGGTTTCCCGCGTAACACTCATGTACCCATGGGGCGGGTCTTGCTGTTCCTGTCACGATGACAGCTCATAGGTTCACACCTGGAAAGACACTGGTGACTCTCCATTGCCAGTGGTCCACACAGCATCTCTTGGTGTTGTGAGAACAGGACAGCAGGCAGGAGCTTCCTGGTCAGTACCGACTTGATTTCTCCATGCCCTGTGACCAGTGCTCGTGGTCTTCAGCAGTAGGTGCTTACCCACACGTTCTCGTGGGAACCACAGTGGCAACGGCCTGTGTTGTTTTGGTGTCTCTGTGTATCATTTCCTTTCTTCCACTTAGCTTGGTTTTATTTTCATCCTCTTTTAGTGTCTTAAATTTGAAATGCAGATTCTTGCTCTGAAGCCTTTTTTATTTTCTAATACAGCATATAAAGCTATAAGCTTCTATACCAATGATGTAGCTGTATTCTACAAGGTTTCTAAATGTTTTTATGTGATAATTGATATAAACTATAGATAATGTGCATGAATTTGAGATGTGCACAGATAAAGTGACCTAACGCCACACTCACGATCATACTCTGCCTCCATCCAGCGCCACCGGGAACTGTTTCCCGCCCCTGGTAGCCACGCACTAGTTCCTTGACACACCAGATTATTTGCATTATCTAGAATTTTAGATGAGTAGAACGGTAAGCCATATGTGCTTTTGGTCGACTTCTGTGCAGCTCAAATTGCGATTCATCCACATTGTAGCAAGAGTTCTCTTCTTCCTGGCCTTTGCAGTGTTGAACATTGCTTGTGCCCACACTGATGGGCATTACCAGTAAGGCTCCATAACAATGTATCCTCGGGATCGGGGAGGGAGGGGGGCTGAAGAGATGGCTAAATGGTTAAGAGCATCAGCTGCTCTTCCAGAGGTCCTGAGTTCAATTCCCAGCAACCACATGGTGGCTTACAACCATCTGTAATGAGATCTGGTGTCCTCTTCCAGCCTGCAGGGACACATGCAGGCAGAACACTGTATACATAATAAATAAAAACCTTAAAAAAAAACCAATGTAGCTTCTCACCATTTGATCAAAACCACTTTGAAGGTAAAGGTGATGGCTCACTTGTTAAGTACTTGGCATGTAAGCATAAGGATCCTCGTTAGGATCCCCAATAGCCACATAAAAAGCCACTCACCTGTATTCCCAGCTCTGGGGAGGCAGAAGCAGTGGATGAGTTCACCAGCCAGTCTAGCCAGTCCAGGTGCAGTGCGAGGCCCTGTGTCTAAATGTGAGGTGGAGATGTGCTTGAGGACACTCAAGCCCTCTGGCCTCCATACACGTACACATCCATACACGTCTAATCACACGAACACACACCATCATTCTATTGGTCGTATTCTCATCATACTTCAAGGTTGCTTTATTATTGACTTTTTGATCTCTGGAAATTTTTTTCCATAAAATTGTATTCATTGTCCCTCTGAAAGTAGCTTGGGTATTTTGGTTTTTGTTTTGTTATTGTTATTTTAAGCTTGCCTACACCCATTTAAGTTGAATTTTTGGCAGTGTGAGTCAAATAAAGTTTAACCATATCTAAAAAGTTACTGAAATGTTTCCCCCTTTTCCAGGTAAAAACGTCACCATCATATCATCAGTCCAAAGGGGAGCCTCCTGCCAGGAAGGTGAGTTTTAAAGGCAAACGGCCCAGAGAACTACCTTCTCCTGCACATTCTCCAATGTGGTCAGTCTTCTGTAAATAGCAGTGCTGTTTACTTACGTTAACGTTCTCAGGCTGTTTCTGATTGGATGCTTTGATGTGTTGCTAGGATTCCTTGCTTCTTCTAGACCAGCCCTCTGGGATTTCGGGCCCAGCAATCAGTCTCCTGGCAACTAAGAGCTGTATGCATTGTGGAGTTAGCATCCACAGCCTCCCAGGGCTGGCATCCTCATGTCCAAGGGCAATAGCAGATGAAGAGTATTCTGAGGGGAAAGCTGTCTAGTTTTCTCAGTGACACGTTTTCCCTCCAGGTAGCTGTGCCCAAAATAAGCTGTCTAGAGATACTGCTTTTCAGTACACGCCACATAAGGGCCATCAGTAGATGCTGGACTGGGTGTCTTCTGTACCACTATTCCTGCCAATGGGCTGTGAGTCTCTGACCGGAACTATGCTCAGACAGCAGTAAGAGAACCTCTACAGCCCCTTTCTCTATCCTGCTGTACCTGGTGTCTGAAGCAGCAATTCTCAACCTGTGGGTCCCGACCCTTTCACAGGGTCGCATATCGGATATCCTGCATATCAGATGTTTACATTACGGTTCATAACAGTAGCAAAATTGTAATTATGAAGTGGCAATGAAGTAATTTTACGGTTGGGGTCACCACAGCCCGAGGAATTGTAACGTGCCACAGCGTTAGGAAGGTTGAGGACCACTGGTGCTGAGGATGTAAGTAGCCTGGCTTCCCTTAGCCTTCGTTTACCGCTTTTTCTGATGGTTGAAGTGCTGGGTTTTGGTGTTTTATTTTGATTTTGTGCCCTCCCCAACCTTTTTTTAAATTTTAGCTGGCAGTGATGTCAGCAAAGTGTCTATGGGACACAAACGACAGCTTGTGGCTCTGTTTACTCACAGCTGGCTTTAGCTTCAAAGCAGTGGGACACACCGGTCCCTCTTCTCTGCCCGCAAACTCTGACATTTTCAAACAGAGAAAGGATAAAAACAAGACCCAACATCTGAAAAGTCCTGAAACGTGTTAGACAGGAATAGCTCTGCACTTTTCCTAAGTATCATGGGCAGGCCAGACTGAGGGTAGAATGTGACTTCTCAGAGCCACCTCGCTGTAACTTGAGCAGTCAGCTTCTTGTCACTACTGTGAAATGCAGTTACAGAGAAGAGGAGATGCATTTCCCGTGTGGGTTTGGATTCATGGCCTGGCAGCTTCATGGGTGTGGGCTTTAAGAGCACGTGATCATGGAGCAACTCTGACCACTGCTGTGCAGACCTTCCTGAACCTCTGGGTACCTTTAGCAGCCAGTCATAGCAGAGCCTTGCTCGTCTCACCCAGTAAACATGAAATAATTACAGAGGGAAATTGGTTTATAGACGCTCTTGACCAGCACCCATGCAGCACACATCCAACGTGATGATTAAAGGCATAGGCTTCACATATAACTGGGCTTAAACGCAAAGACTCTAAAAGCTGGCTTCTTTCTTCCTCCCATGTGAGACAGTGATGACCTTAGAATGGCCCGAAAAACTAAACAAAGTGCTGTTGAAGTGTGCAACATTTGGGTTGGATGCGTAGCAAGTATTGTGGTGAACACCACGATTTAACATGGGCCGTCAACTCCCATGTGCCTTTTCCATTGATCATGTTGCTTACTTGTTATTATTCAGTATTTTATATCAAGTATTTCTTTATGCTAGCTGCAGGGCTAAGCATTGGACAAGAGGTGAAAATGTAGTCTTTGGCCTCAAGAATCTCAACACTAGACAGGTGATCTCACAACTACCGTGCAGCTTGACCACGCCAAGTAAAGTGTGCAGGGTGCTCTACCAGCCCCAAGAAGGGGCCTTTTTTCTGAATGGCTGAGCAGTCCTGTGCGACCTCATGTTCTTTGTGATTAGAAGAACAATGAGGAGCTCGGAGGGATGGTTAGCTACTCCTCTGCAGCCTCATGAAAGCAAATTCTGCCATATAGCTAGGAATTTACTAGCTACTCATTGAGAAGTTGATTGATACACCTGTTTTTCAAACTTGGTAATGCCTTAGCTGTGTGGTTTCAGATGTCTGACCAGCATCAGAGAGGGATGCCACCACAGATGTCTGTTACTCCTCTAATTCACATCGTCTAAAGGAACATCCTGTCTGAGGCTTGGGAGCACCTTTAGTCCCAGCACTTGGGAGGCAGAGGCAGGCAGATCTCTATGAGTTCAAGTCTAGCCTGGTCTATGTAGTGAGTTCCAGATCAGCCAGGGATACATAGTGAGACCTTGTCTCAAAAAACAAACAAACAAACAAACAAACAAACAAACAAACAAAAAACTGCCAAGCCAGGACTACATTCACATGGCTGTAGCTGGAGAATTTTCTCTCCAGGTCCCGCCAAGCCCCGGCAGTCCGACAGCCCACTTATAAAATAAACACACAGACACTTATATTATTTAAACTGTTTGGCCTGATGGCTCAGGCTTCTGGCTATCTAGTTCTTATATCTTAAATTAATCCATTTCTATAAATCTATACCTTGCCACGTAGCTCGTGGCTTACTGGCGTCTTCACATGCTGCTTGTCATGGCAGCAGCTGGCATTGTCTCCTCCCACCTTCCTGTTCTCTCAGTTCTCCTCTCTGTTAGTCCCGCCTATACTTCCTGCCTGGCCACTGGCCAATCAGTGTTTTAGTTATTGACCAATCAGAGCATTTGACATACAGACCATCCCACAGCACATGGCCCTTGGTGTCATTTCATTTTTTTTTTTTTTTTTTTTTCCTTGGTGTCATTCTTAAGTGGCCAAGTGTACACCTATTCCTTCCTCATGTAAGAGTAGGTACAACTTTTCAAGTATTCTTCCTTACTTACACATCTTGAATAGCTTTTATTTTACCAATGAGAGTCTGTTTCCAGCATTCACTGTACTGATTAACAAGCCATTAATTTTACCAATTAAAAATTTTGATTTTTTTTTTCAGTTCATTTGCAGAGTCTTAAGTATTGGTCATTATATAAAAAGCTGGGGTGGAGGGGTTTGGAAGTTGCCATTGGGAATTCATGTTAACTGGCCACTCCTGACATGTGAATTCTTAATTAGAGCCAGTGACCACCCCTGAGCTGAAGCCCAGCTGTACCAGCACATCTTTTTATCACACTGTATGTGCTGTGCAGGTACCTATCCCAGGGTAGGCAGGGAAGGCTTCCCCAGGGAAGGAGAACTTGATCTAGCCTCAGTAAGGGGAAATGTGTCCCAGGAAGACCCAGTGAGCAGAGCTCAGTGCAGGGGAGGGAGTAGGTTGTATGGGTCTTAAATACAGAAACGTAAGGAACTCCAGGGGATATGTGGGGATCGAGCTCACGAGGAGCAGTTTGCGGCAGCTGCTGCTTAGCTGAGGGTAGGAGTTTCCACCCATGGTCAGTAGAAAGGCGGTGAGGCCCATGGAAAGAGCAGCAGAGTTGTCCAGATAGAAAAATGCCCTAACCTGAGGCTGTACGAGAAGTAAAAGAGGAGAAATAAACTTAGACCTTCCCTCCCCATCCCCTGAAAACCCTTCAGTGACCCCCAAGTCTCAGTTATCGTCATCTGAGCTCATGCCACCCAAACCTGAAGTTTCCTCCTTGCTTGGGGTTTATCGCTCAGGAGACTGTACACCTCCTGAGGGCGGGAGCCACTTTATTATGTTTGTTCTTAAATTGATAAGAACCGAGAAGTCACTTGATCATTGTCAAAGTTGTGGTCGAATAAATGAGAGGTCTGTGAACGAGATCCCACAGGATGTGAGCTGTTCACAGACAGGGGGTGGGGCAGGGAGTCTGTGGCCCTGGCAAGGAGAGGAAGAACAAAGCATCCTTGCTGACCTAGGCTGCTGTTTCTGGAATAATCTGCAATATTCTAGGGAAGGTTATGTGAAGAGCAGTGTGAACTTTAATGCACGATGTGTGCACGTGTGTGTGCGCGCGTGCTTACATGTATGTGTGTATGTATCTGTCTCTCTGTCCATTTACATATATCCTGGTTCAGCCTTGACTACAACGCCTGTCCCAAAGTTGCTCTGACGGTGAAAACGGCAATTGTGTCTGGTGAACAGCAGCCACACAAGTGACATATAAGAAACACAAAGGAGGCAGCTGAGTGTGTCTGCCGCACAGTCTCTCTGAACCCGTAACTGAAGGATGTGAGCGTCGCCTCCCTGTCAGCACTAACACATGAGGAAGGAGGGAAGCAGCAGTGTTCCCTGCGGGCTCTGCTGACTTCCTGGAGTGCACATCTCACACAGGAGTCACTTTTCAGGAGGTCAGCATTCCTCTCTTGCCGCAGTCAGTGTATGGCACAGCACAGCCTGTGTCCTCTCTCCAGTCTTTTGCATTGTAGATATTAAAATGTCAGCAAACAAGCATTTATGTAGACTCTGTGTAGCATATTAATAGGCTTTGTGTTTAGCTAATTGTGTGTATAAAATTTCTGCTTAATTGGCTCCCACTGATACTTTCAATAACAGTTGGGAAATAGACATGCGTCCCTGGGATCTTCTCAGTGTTTGCTCATGGATGACCAGAACCTGACAGGTCTGTTTGCAGGGAACCTCTAGAAGAGGTCCAAGCTGGAGATTTTCATAGCAGTCAAGGTAGACCAAAGGACCTTAGGGGATTACAGCCTCAGAGACCACGGCACTACGGTGCATCTTTCGTAACTACTACAGAAACACCAACTAGGAATTTGTGACTATTAGATGCACAGCCATCAGAAAGGACATGTCCTTACAAAGCTTGCTCTCCTGCCTGAGGCCCCTCCTCGAGTGGACCAGTTTTCCCTGCTATGTGTCCGCAGGAGGTCAGGTGCATGGATTCCGCTGAAGGCTCCCTGGGCTGGAGGTACCCCCAGACCATCCACAGCTGATGCTCTCTCAGAATAACCTCTGCCTTAGGAGAGGAGTGTGGGTGAGGAGAGGCAGCCAAAGAGTTTGTGACTCCATTAACGGATTCTCGTCAAGCCTTGGTTGGGTGCTGGGTCTTGGGAGGCCGGAAGCTGGTGGACCAGGTAGCCCTTGCTCTTCATGTGTTTTCAAGTCAGTGTTAGCTGTGTTCATGGGTTCTTTTCAGCCCAGAACCACACCCCTAAGACTTGCTTCTCAGTTTCCCAAACAGCGAGGCTATATCCGAAGAGTCTGTGGCTGGTTTTCCCTCTCCCGGGTGTTCTGGTGTTGTGAGCCCTGTTCCTTGTCTTCCTACTCATGTCAGGAACGGAGATGGTGAGACCTGCTCAGGAGGTCTTCAGATTTCATCTTTTTTGAAGTTTTTGTTTTTGTTTTTGTTTTATCAACAAGAAAACATCCAGAACAAGGTACTGTTTCCACAACATCAGGAAAACTGGCTAGCCCCAAGAATGGCTGGTCAGTAATTTCACAAGAGTTAACAAAAACATGAACCCAGGAAAGCATTGAGATAGATTTCTGTAGGAGTGTTTTGTTTGTCCTGCACTCTCCTGCCTGTCTGGGCTGGGGTTCCAGTGTGTCAGCCTCCTGTGCTTGCTGACTGCAGCCTTTCTAGTCATGCTGTGGAGGGAGCCTTGAAGGAGTTGTCTGCTGTACAGATGCAAGTTCTCCTAAACAACCAAATGTCAGCCCTTGAATGTTGGTGCTCTCCTGGAATCCTTGTCAGAACTGCGTCTCAGTGTCACTTAAGTGCCTCAGCTGGTTATAAAACAACACACCGGGAAACAAGGGTCTGGTGTGACGGTGGTTTTAGTGCAGGCTCAGGTGAAGACTTCGACCAGCGTCGTTACACTGATGTAAAGACGCTGGTGTCCAGTGGCTTTCGGCATCTGGAGGTCACTGAGGTAGGTGGAAGGACAGGTGTTCTCAGTAGCTCCAAAGATGGAGCTGATACCGGTGTAGCTGTTGGGTCAGCTTAGGGGTGTTTTAGAATAGGTGCTGCGGTTGATGAGCCGGTGTTGGTACATTGTTAATAACTAAGGTTGATCAGCCGGTGTTGGTACATTGTTAATAACTAAGGTTGATCAGCCGGTATTGGTGCATTGTTAATAACTAAGGTTGATCAGCCGGTATTGGTGCATTGTTAATAACTAAGGTTGATCAGCCGGTATTGGT